>SOZI01000025.1:87289-98701 GCA_006352295.1 Rhodotorula diobovata | reverse complement strand
CCCCCCCCGCAGGACGGCCAGAGCGTCACCATCCCCCTCACGCTCGTCCCCCTGCGGCCCTCGTCCCTCTTCCTCCCCTCCGTCTCCATCACGCCCCTCGCTGCGGCAGCAGCAGCAGGACCGCCGCGGGAGCTCGTCACGTGCGAGACGCAGCACGTCACGGCCGCCGTGACGGTCGAGGTGCTCCCCATTGCGCACAGGTCGACGTTCGAGGTGCTCGTCGCGGCGCGCTAGGGGCTCGCGTGGGGTTGGATCTGCTCGGGTGCAACTTGTTGACATACTAGCCTGTCGTCCTTCCCTTGCCTCTCGCCTCGCGGGTCTGGTCCGAGAGAGAAGGCTGCGTGTTGGACCCTTCGTCTCTCCCGCGCCGCGACCACCTGCGCGCCTCTCACCGCTCCCCGACCTTCTTCACCCCCCGCAGCACGTCCGTCCGGTCGTTGCGCTCCCAGAAGTTGAGCAGCGTCTCTGCCGTCCGTGCGGGGGCGTCCTGCTCGCGGCGTGGGGAGAGAGGGAAGCGTCAGCGCCTGCGCTCGCTCTCCGTCCGCGTCCGGGCGAGGGTGGGGTGGGTGCCGCCGAGGGCCGCCAAAGAGCGAAAGGAGGACAGAGGAAACGCACCTCGTGCACGTTGTGGCCGACGTCGGGGTACACCTCGAGCTGGTACCGCCCTGTGCGTGCCCGCCCACCACCACAGGGTCAGCGCGGTGTTGCCGGCCGGGAAGGAGGGAGGACCAAGCGGGCACGACGGACGCACCCTGCATCTGCCCGATGAGGAGCTCCTTGTCGAGCCGGTCCGTCCCAGCGAGGAGGAGCAGCTTCGCCGTCTTGCACCCGAGGAACTTCTGGCTCAGGCCCGTGAACCAGCCTGGTCGCGCCTTCGCTCATCAGCCACGCGCCGAAAAGCAGGGCAGAGAGGGAAAAACAGGACGCACCGCGCCAATAAGGCTCCGTCTCCTCGAGCGCGACGCGCCACACGTACGGGCCCTCTTCGCTCTCGCCGCCCGGGGGTCCCGCGGCGTGCCGGTCCGCGGGCCGTATGAGCGGCGGGACCGAGATGCGCGCCGAGGCGAGGTTGTTGATCGTGCGCGAGTGGACGCTGCGAGTCGAGTTGATTGCGTCGGTTGCGTCAATGGCAGTGTCCGCGAGGGTGTGAGCTGGCGACCGCGGCGAAAAAGACGGGAGAGAGGGAGAGGCCGAGGGAGAGGGAGACGCACTGCCACGCGATGGCGTCTGCCTGCGAGTCGAACGACTTTGGGTGACCGGCGATGAGGGCGGCCATGTTGGGCAGGGCGTCGAGGGCAGTTCCTGCGTGGATTCGAAGACGAGGAGGAGGAAGAGAAGAGGTGAGCTGCGGGAGGTGGCAGGTCGAGGAAAGGAGGCACGGACCCTCGACCACGTCAATCACGGCCACGCCCGTCACGTCCGCGACCTGGGCCTGTATCCGGTTGCACGCGTCGGCAACGACGGCACCTCCCTGTGCCCAGAACGTCGTCGGCCCAGCCGGCCGGAGTCAGCCGCGTCCCGTCGCCATCCATTCGGGAAAAAGAAGACGCGCGACGCACCATGCTGTGCCCGACGAGCACGAGCGCCGGGGCGCGTTCCCGCTCGGGGAAGAGCGTCTTGAGCAGCGAGACGAGGTCGGCGGAGAGGTTCTCGAGCGACATGTCGACGACTGGGGGAGACGCCGTCGACGCTGCTGGGTCTGGGTCGGGCAGGCGCGTCCGACCTGCGCCGCGGTTGCGCGCGGGAGGGTCAGCGGCTGGGTCCCGTCGAGTAGCGGAGGGTAACGGGCGCACCGTGACCGCGCGCATCGTACGCCAGCACCCCGACCCTCCCTCTCCCCTTGCCCTTGCCTCTGCCCCTCGCACCGCCCTCCCCCTCGGCGTCGCTCTCCCCACGCGCCAGCGCCCTCGCCAGCTCCGCAAACGACAGCGCGCTGTACCCCGCTCCGTGCACGCACACAAAGACGGTGCCGTTCCCTGCCTCGTCGTCGGCGCGCGGCGCGGTGTAGTACGTCCGGAAGGTCGCGTCTCCCTCTCTCGCGCTCGAGGAGGACGAGGAGGACGAGGAGGCGTCCGCCCAGGGGGACGAGACGCGGACGGAGACCTCGAGCGCCGAGGAGAAGGTGCCCTCTGCGGAGAGCGGGGCGTACTGCGTCGAGGAGGACGAGCCGGGCGCGCCGATGCGGCGGCGTGTGCCGGGCCTGCTGGGGGCGCTTGGGCTGTCAGCGGCGCGTCGAGAGCACGGGATCCGTCAACACCAGGCGCACCGCACGGCAGGGGCGGTCACGAGGTCGAACGCGTCGCGCTCCTCATCCGAGTCGTCCTCATCATGTCCCTCGGACGCAGCGGGCGGGTCCAGCGGCGGGAGGTTGGGCAGGCGCGACAGGCGAGACTTGAGCAGGTCGCGCTGCATCGTCTGCGTGTGCGTGCAGGGCAGCGTGAGCCGGGAGAGAGAGGGGGGGAAGAAGGCGGATGCGGCGCGCCGCTTTCGTCCCGGAGTCCTCACTCTCTCTCGCGCTCTCTCGTCACCGGGCCACCCACACACACACGACACACAAGGATGATCGCACAACGAGGACTGCTATGCAAGCCTCGGCTCTGGCTCGTGCTCCTACTCTCCCCGACCGAGCAAAAGCTACAGACACCTCAACCACCGCCCCGCGGCGTGCTCGTTTACTGCGCGGCGCGAGCGTCAGTTGCAGCGTCCGGTCACACACCCGGAGCGAGGGAGGGACGCACCTCGGAGGGGATCTCGACGTCGCCCGAGTCGATGGCCTCGATGACATCGTGCGGCGGGCGGCCGTCGACGGTGCAGCCGACCGACTGGCACGTGCCGAGGATCTCCTTGACGCCGTTGGCGAGCGACGCAGAGAGCGTCTTCTTGGCGTCGCGCATCGTGCGCGCGATGTCAATGACGCTGTTGAGGAGAGGCGAGGGGTCAGTGCCGCGTGCGTGAGGAGGTCGAGAGACGGGGGCGGAGAGGGACGCACTTGTCAAGCTCAACGTTGCCGGTGTGCTTGATGTTCTTCTCCTTCTTGCGGTCGCGGGGAGGCTCTGCATCGTAGAGAGCGAACGCACGAGAGGGAGCGTCAGCACGTCGCCCTGCCCCACCCGGTCACCCCCTCTGCCGACAGCCCGCGCGACCCGACGGCACCAAAGAGGGGGAGGAACGCACCCTTGAGCGCGCGGATGACGAGCGACGACGCCGACGGGACGACCGAGACGGCCGCCTGACGGTTCTGGATCGTGAGCTGGACCGTCACGCGGAGACCCTTCCAGTCGCCCGTCGCCTTGGCGATGTCCTCGCCGACCTTCTTGGGCGACTGTTTGTTTTTTGGGGGCCGAGTCGAATCGAGAGGGGTCAGTGGGTCCGCGTCGAGAGACGGGGAGAGGTGTACGCAGCGGTGGAACCGCCTCCTCGTGTCCTCCTCGCCCAGCCGCCGCGACAACCCCGAGCAGCCGCGCGCTCGTCCCTCGACCCTGCAGCACTCCAGCAACCGCACCCGCCCTGCGCAGCCCCTGCGTCGACGCCGTCAACCCCGCCGTGAAACCTCGCGGCGGCGACCCGCGCGCCGGTCCGCGCTCGCCGCCTCGCGCGTGCGCAGGCGCTCGTCCTCGCCAGCACGCAACGGCGGCGGCATGTTCGGTGTGTGTGGGTGGGGGGGGTGTCGCAGACTCACGAGACCGAGGGGACCGATCTTGGGCGCAAGGGCGGACGAGGCCTGTGTGGGAAGAGGGGGGAGGGAGGTGGTCAGCTCGGGTGCCCCTGTCGCGGCTCCTCCTCGGCGGGCTCCACAGCAGGGGCGGGCAACGCACGCCAACCTCGCCACCAGTGGCCCTGAGGTAGATGATCTGTCGGTGCGAGGCGTGGGTCAGCGCTGCGGCGTGCGACGCAGGGGGGGGGCGGGCGAACAAACTCGGAGCGCGAGCGGCCGTCGAGGGCTCGTTCGGTGGCTCCGAGCGGGCAGGGACGAGGTAGGGAGGGCGGACCTTGATCTCGTTGGGGTCGATCTTGGGGGCCATCCTTGTCGAGCGATCTGAGGAGTGAGCAGAGCTGGAGGAGAAGCGCGAGAGCCGCCCGCCTTGGGTGGTCGAGGCGTCGACCGCGGGGAGGGGGAGGGCGCCAGCTCGACTCTCTCTCTCTCTCCCTCTCTCCTTAACTCTCATTGTGCTTCTCGCTGGTCGCACAGTTGCTCAGCTCGCGCTTTCAGCTCTCTTCTGGCAGAAGAGCCGCCCCCGTCACTGTGTCTGCCACGTCCCGGCGCCCCCTCTCTCGCCTGCACGCCGCGCTGTGCCCTTCTCACTGCCTCTGGCCGCATTCTGCTTCGCTCACAGCATTGATGACACCCTTGTCGTTGCAACGAGCGCCGCTCAGGTTTCCTCCGCTGTGCGCGCACCCGCTTGCGGCTCGTTGTTCCGCTCCGCACACCCCTTGAGGCGGCTTGCTCCGTGTTCCTCTGCCTCTGACGGCGTGCTACCGTGCGGCTGACGTTCCCGCATGATGCGCGCGGCTCGACGACACCTCGCGACCGGGCGCTCGAGAGCGGAGCATGGGGACGGCAGCCGAGGAAGCGAGTTGAGTTGGGGCGTGGAGGGCTCGAGAGCGCGCTCGCCCGAGTGTAGCGCCGGCAGGGTCCTTTCGTAGCAGAGTTACAGTGACTGCAGCAGGAGCATGTTGAGCAGAACAGGTACAAGTGTCGGGGACGTAGAGTGGCTGCGAGCTGCGTGATCGAGAGGGATGCGGGGAGAGTGAGGTGAGCTCGAGCACTCGCCCGTCGGCGGCCACTGCGCAGGCTCTGGGGCTGTGAGCGCAGGTCGACACTGTGGCTGGCGAGTCGTGGAGGGTTTCTTGAAGCATGACTAAGCCGAGGGACTGCGAGTGCGAGAGCGGGGGCGGGTGAAAAGAGCGAGCGAGGCGGGCGCCCTGCAGGCGAGCAGGCGAGGGCCGACCTCGAGGCAAGTCCTTGCCGCGCCCTCCCCTCTCCCTCTTCCTCCGGAGCCCACGCAAACAGTACGCCCACCTGCTGCTGCTCCCTCTCTCTCTCTGCGTGACACCCTGCTGACCTGTCTGCACCCACCTCCCAGTGTCCGAGAGCCTCATCTTCAAGGGAAGGTGCGGACTGGACCACGACCACCTCGCCTCCGCCTCGCCCTCGCTCCGTCGCTGACCCTGACCCCCCGCCCCGCCCCGCCGTGCCTCGCGCCTGTGCCCGTCTGCTCCCACAGCCTCGTCGGCCACAAGTGCGCCCCTCTCCCCTCCCGCCTCCGCGCCGTCGAGACCCCGAGCTGACCGCCTCCCCCCCCCCCCTTCTCGCGCGCGTTCCCTCGTTTTTCCCTCGCCCTCGCCTCTCTCCCTCCTCCCACTCACCCCGCCCCTGCCTCGTCCAACTTTTTCCCTCCCTCGCTCCCCTCCTCGCTCGACCTGCGATGGCGACCACCGCTGCAGGGGCGATGTCACGGCCATCGCGACCTCGTCCGAGAACCCCGACATGATCTTGACCGCCTCGCGCGACAAGACCATCATCATGTGGTCGCTCACCCGTGACGACGTCAGTCTCTCCCTTCACTCTCGCGTGGACTGTGTGGATGCGGGAGGCAGAGCACAGGGCGTGGCGGGCTCGCATCCGACTTGGCAGTGGGCGATGGCGCGGCGGTCGTCTCGGGGGCTTCGACAGAGGGGGGCTGGGATCATACGCACGCGGTGCGAGCACTCTTCCTGACTGTACGCACGGTGGGCTGACGCGTCCGTACGCTCCCTCGATCGCAGGCGTCGTTCGGCTACCCGAAGCGCATCCTCCACGGCCACAACGGCTTCGTCTCGGACGTTGTCGTCTCGTCGGACGGCCAGTTTGCTCTGTCCGCCTCGTGGGACAAGACCCTCCGTCTCTGGGACCTCAACACGGGCCTCACGACCCGCCGCTTCGTCGGCCACACGTCGGACGTCCTCTCGGTCTCGTTCTCCGCCGACAACCGCCAGATCGTGTCGGGCTCGCGCGACCGCACCATCAAGCTGTGGAACACGCTCGGAGAGTGCAAGTTCAACATCACCGAGGACGGCCACAGCGAGTGGGTCTCGTGCGTGCGCTTCTCGCCCAACCCGATGAACCCGGTCATCGTCTCGGCGGGCTGGGACAAGGTCGTCAAGGTGCGTCTCTCTCTCTCTCCTTGCCCACATGCGTGTGCGTGTGCCTGTGTGTGTGTTCTCGTGTGCCCGTGCCGAGCGCGTGCGCGCGCGCCCTCGTTACTCCATCGAGGACGCCGTCGCCTCGCCTCGCCCGCCTCGCCCCCCCTGCGTCGGATCACACACATGATGATCTCAACTCTTGTATATATTTGCTACTTCAGAGGGACTATCTTCCCCCATGAGAACACCAATTTATCCACCAAGATCGCTGATCCGATCCGACCCAGCGGCGGCGGGCACACACACATACACTCGCACACGCATATGCGCACTGACCCCCCCCCCTCGCTCGACGTCGACATCTCGCTGACTTTCTACACCCGCTCCCTCCACCCCTCCCCTCGCTCGACACCCTCTCAACGCCACCCTCTCGACGCCACCCTCTCGCCGCACTCGCCCCGGCCACGCTCGCCGCCGCGCCGCTAGGTCTGGGAGCTCTCCAAGTGCAAGCTCAAGACGAACCACTTTGGCCACACGGGCTACATCTCGACCGTGACGGTCTCGCCGGACGGTTCGCTCTGCGCGTCGGGCGGCAAGGACGGCATCACGATGCTGTGGGACCTCAACGAGGGCAAGCACCTCTACTCGCTCGAGGCCGGCGACAACATCAACGCCCTCGTCTTCTCGCCCAACCGCTACTGGCTCTGCGCCGCCACCGCCTCGTGCATCAAGATCTTTGACCTGTGCGTTCCCGACTCGTCCCTGTCCTCGTGCCTCTCCTGTGTCCGTCTCCTCGGCGCTGACTCGCCCTCGTGTGCCCGCCCCTCTTCCCTCTCTACCGCACCGCAGCGAGTCCAAGTCGATCGTTGACGAGCTCCGCCCCGAGTTCGACCTCGGCGCCAAGGCCCGCGAGCCCGAGTGCACCTCGCTCGCGTGGTCGGCGTCCGGCGACGTCCTCTTCGCGGGCTACACCGACAGTGTCGTCCGTGTCTTCTCCGTCGTGGGTTAGGAGAGGCGGCTCGTGTGTGTGTGTGTGCGTGTCGGGCCTTTCCCCCCCCCCCCCGTGCAATGTCACGGTTGTGCTCGACTCTCTCAGATCGTGGATGTGCGAGGGCCCTGGTGCGCGCGGCATGCTCCCTGCGCCTCCCGTGCGCGTCCCCGTTTCTCTTTCCGGTGACAGCAGCACTTCAGCACTGCCCCGTGTCCGAACAACCGTCGCGAAAGCGCACCGGCTGCACCGATCCCCTCCCTCCCGTTCCCTCTCCCCCCGCTCCGGGGTGCTGCTGCGGTTGTCGCGGCGGCGTTGATGGTGATGACGGTGCCGGTCCTCGTCGCTCGAGTCGGTCTCGTACTCGTCGCGGTGGTGGCCTAGGGGGCGCGAGGGTCCTGGCGGCGTGGGTGAGCGCGAGCGCGGGAAGCGTGCGCAGTGACCGTCGTCCTCCTCGCCGCCCCCGCTGCGCCCGGAATGGCCTTCCCAAGGGCGCCAGTCCCCTGCCCTGCTCGACCCAACAGCAAGCACGCCGCTCCGCTCGCCTGCGAGGCGACTGTTGCGAACCGGCGCAGCAAAAACGACGAACCACGGAGTGTGCCTGCGCGGCAAAAGGGTGGTGGAGAAGCAGGGAGTTGAACCCTGGACTTCATGCAAGCACAAGTTGTGATGATGCGAAGCAGGCACTCTGCCACTGAGTTACATCCCCATTCTTGGACTGCTTGAGGATCCGTAAACATACACACCAAATTTTGGCTTGCCGCGCTCAAGCGTCTTGAGCGAGTCCTTCTCGTCGAGGTTCAGCTTCGGTCCGGCAGAAGCTGTGCTGCTATGTGCTACTCCGTGCTGGGACCGGGTTCTTGGCGTCCTGCGGGCGCGAACTGAGCTCCGAAGCTGTCGTTCGCCTCTCGACTGCGGGTCCGAGAGCGTCCGAGCGAGGTCCTTGCGTCGCCACGACCCAGCTCGGGCCCGTCCCAAGCTCGCCCAGCCGAGAGACAACTATCTTGTCTCTCCACTGCTTTGACGGACCCACGCTGAGACGCCTGCCCACGCTCCGCCGAGGGACCCCAGCAGGGCCCACTCTCGCCCTCGCTCCGGCCAAGCGCGTCTCGTTCAGGGAGCAACGCGCACAGATCTGCGGTGAGCCGCCCCCCTGCTCTCGTGCAGTACGAGTTGAATCCAGGTTCCGCGTGGCAGCCTCGCACCTCTCCCACCTCCGTTGGCAGTCGCTCTCCCACCGACGATGCCGCAGCGCCGCGTGTCGGCCGCTCCCTCGGCGTATCTCGCGCGCGCTCCACGCCCACGCACCGATGACACGGAGGGCATCGTCTGCACTGTACGTCGGCGGGCTGCCCTCGGTCCACCTGGCCCCGAACGACAGCCTCTCGGGTTCTTTGCGCCCGCCGCACCGCCTGCCGGACTGCGCGGAGGAAGCCGGCCACTCCAGCCACAAGTCGGCCATGCTCCGGCTGTTCTCGAGCTCGTCGAGCGCCGGCTGCACGTCCCGCAAAATCGATCCTGTTCCTCGAGCCTTCGCGCGCCGTCGACAGGCTCTTGCGCAGACGATTGGAGTTCGGCAACGGCAGCTTGTCCTGGTACCAGAACGGAGCTGCAGCCCGGCAGACTCTCGTCAGAGCGTCTCGAGGGGGCCGTCAGATGGTGCCGGTCCAGCTGCCTGGGCGATCGAGCCACCCTCACACTGCGCTACGCTGCTCGGGCTCGGCAGCCATCTCCGCACGTGGAAGCGCACAGGAAATAGCGTCGTCGTGGCAGAGTGTAACAAGCGACAGAGAACGGAGAGCGCGGGGGGGTGAACAAGCTGGGGAAACTAGAGCTACAGGCGTCCGATCCTTCCTACATCCCTCCTTCTCCTCCCCGGGGCACAGGGCCCGGCGACATCCGCCTCCGCTCCCACACGGCGTCGGTACCGCACGCATGACGCGACCCGGCCGCTCAATGCGCGTCCTCGTACCTCGGCGGCTCGCCCACCTGCGCCTCCGCACCCGTCGCGCCCGACCTCTCCTCGACCCGCACCGTCGCCTCCCCCGCCGCCCCCGCCGGCGGCGCCTCCTCGCCAAAGACGACCTCTGGCGGGGCGCCCAGCTCTGGGTCGAGGACGGGGAGGTACGCGGTCGGGGAGGAGAAGGACGAAGGGGTGACGAGCTCGACGCGGACTATGGGGCGGTAGGCGAGCCAAAAGGAGCCCTGTGTGCGGTGTTGGGGTAAAGCGAGGATGCGTATGGTGAGTTTGCAGCCAGAGAGGGGCGGAGGTGAGAGAAGAAAAGGGAGCGCACCTCGGTCTCTCGCATGCGCCACCTCATGACCGGCCCATCCTTCCTCGGCATGCTCTCGGTCCTCCCCCTCTCGGCATCCCCATCGAGGTAGTTCCTCATGAGCCCCGCGTTGGTGCTCGTCAGCGCGAGCGGGGACCAGTCCCTCGTGCGGGCCTTGAGCGCGCGCGCGAGCGTGTAGCGACGCATGCGGACGGCGTTGACGCCGAGGCCGTTGAGGAGGATGACGAGGACGAGGGCGATCTGGGTAGGGTGTGTTGTGGTCGCGTGATGTGAGCAGGGAGACACGCACGCGAGAAAGGGCAGGCAAGGGGACCACGCACCTCGACGCCCTTGAGGAACCCCGTCTGCACCCCGCCTCCCTGCGCAAGCGCAATGACGAGCGCGACGAGCCACACATAGTCGAGCAGCTCGACGAGGGCGAGCCAGATGCGCGTCGTGATGAGCTCGTCCTGGATCAACTCGTTGAGCTCGTGGACGCGCTTCTTGTACAGGGGCGCGAGCGGGTGCGCGCTGTCGTGCGTCGAGTGCGGCGTGAGCGCGATGCCCGAGTCGCCCGTCGTCGTGCGCGTCGTGCGGCGCGACAGCGAGCGCGAGAGCGACAGGGCCCTCGAGCGCCGACTGCCCCCCGCGGCACCGCCCTCCTCCTCGTCAGCGCGCGCCTCCCGGTCCTGCAGCGCCACCTCCCAGGGGACCCTCTCCCTCCCACCAAACTGCCGCGGCCACCCATCCCACAGAACCTCCTTCCTCCCCGCGAGCGCCCTCCAGATCTCGGGCAGGCGCAGCCTCTTGCCCCACTTGCCCCCGGCGAAGCCAGTGCCCCCGCCCATGGCGTCCGGCGCACAAGGGTGGTACGCCCACTGGACGGTACACGACGCGGTAGTGGCCGTGTTGGTCGAGGGGGCGAGGCCCGGCGCGAGCGGGGGCTCGCCGCCGCCGCCGCCGCCGAGGGTCGAGGAGCGCTGTCGGGCGAGGAGCGCGCCGGGAAAGTAGAGCGGCGGGGGCGCCTCGCGCGCGGGCGGGTGCGGCGGGGCGGAGGGCTCGACGATGCGGAGGGAGCGGGGGCGCGGAGCACGAGGCGAGGACGGGGGCGATGAGGAGCGGCGGCCCCGAGTAGGTGGGTCGGTCGAGGTCGAGGTCGCGGGCGGGTCAAAGTTGGGCTCTTGGACGGGGAAGATGCGCTGGTTCCAGGTCGGGGTGTAGCTTGGGCGCGAGTAGAAGTTGGCCATGGCGGGAGGTCGAGAGGGTCCAGGAGCTCGGCGGTGGGGCGGGGGGAGATCGGGAGGTGGTGAGGGTGGCGGAGTCCACGGGCGGGAGGAGTCTCGGCGGGTGAGGTGGCGTGCTGTGTGTCGGGTGCAGTCGCGCTGTTGTAACTGTGATGCGCGTGACGCTGGGTGGCCCGAGAGAGGGAGAGAGAGGACCTGACACTGCTCGCGCGACTCGGCGGGCAGCGGCAGGCGCGGCCGGCGCTTGCCAGTTGTGGCAACTTTGGGCAATTGCTTCCCCGCCTCTGGTCGGGCCAATCCCTCGTCGGACACCGCGCACCGCCTCGCTCTCCCCAGCTCCTCCTCCAGAACTCACGACGCCAGCCATGCTCGCATTCGCTCATGGCTTGGCCCTTCTGGCCTGTGTCCACGCTGCCCTCGCAGCACCCAGTGCGTCTCTCCTCCTCGCACGCGGCGCACCTACCTCGCCGACTCGACGCGATCTGACCCCTTTGACCGCCGCTCACCCCGCCCTACTCTCCCTGCACAGCTCCCAACGCGACTGCGACGGCCACCAGTCTCTTGAGCGTCCCGGCCTACGCGACCCAGACCGAGGGCGCGTTCGCGACGGCGTCGGCGTCGGCTCTCGCGAGCGCTCTCCCCGGGTACCGCTACAACCTCACTGAAGAGGTGCGCACACCGTCGCATTGCCACCCTCTCTCTGCTCTGCTCTCACTCAGGACGAATCCACCGGAGACGAGCGCCAGCGCTGACCCTCCCCTCTTACACTCACCCACCCCCCGCC
>SOZI01000025.1:0-81495 GCA_006352295.1 Rhodotorula diobovata | reverse complement strand
AGGTGGCGGTGCGGCCGCCCAAAGTGGGGGAGGGGAGGGAAGGCCACGCAACTGGTCAAAGGCACGCCGTGACCGCCCTTGGACAAGCCCTCGTTGAACTGCTCCGTCTCGAGCATGGTGTGGAACTCGTCGTCGCGACTCGGCGGGTACGTGCCTCCCCTGCGCGCGCCGCGAGACGACGACGAGAAGGGCACCTGCGAGCCGAGGCGCGAGGCGTACTTGTCGAAGAGGTGCGCCGTCTGGGCACTAAGGTCGGACGAGGCGGGCTCGAGGCGGTGCAGCTTCATACTGCGGGCGAGAACCGAGGAGTGGGGGGGTGAGGCCGCGCCATCGGAAGGGAGGGAGGTCAGCCGATGCGGAAGGAGCGAGCGGAGAGACCCCGCGAGGGGAGAGGGGGGAGCGCACCGGTGCATGCCGGCCTCGACGCCCTGAGAGGCGGCGAGGAGGGCGAGGGCAGTGGTGGCGTAGGCGAGCATCTTGGGGTGCTCGGAGGGGGTGAGTGGTGGGAGGAGGAGGAGGAGGAGGAGGACGAGAGGGGCGGCGGGGGCGGGAGGCACGCACCACTGGGCCGAGAGCGGCAGGAGGCGGGGGGCCGTCACCGGTCTCACCTTTTACCCAGCTGCGAGAGGGAGCAACTCAGAACTGCTACAACATTGCACGGCTGTGTACACTGGATCCTGACTAGACCAACCAACACCCCGACTCACCGACCCTCGGCCTCGAGCGAGCGCACCAAGTCGGCCCACGCGTCCCTCTCCAACTCGAGCGCCGCAACGCTCAGCGTCGACGCCTCTCCCCTCGCCGCCCCCTCCTCCACCTCGTTCCTGCGCGGCAGCCTCTCCGTCCCCGCCCTCCACCGCGGCAGCCCCCCCTCGAGCGGCCCGAGCGCCTCCCCCCGCGCGACGCCCCCGGGCCCCACCGCCGCCGCCCCTCCTCCTCCTCCTCCTCCGACTCCCGCCGCAACGAGGCTCGCGAACGCAGGATCGACGAGCGGGGCCGACGAGGTGCGCGAGACGCGCAGGTGGCGGATCGAGGTGCGCAGGCCGAGTTGGATGTCCTGCGGCGGGAGGGCGCCGGGGCGTCAGGATGCGCAACGAGGCGAGGAAAGGGGGGGAGGCGAGGAAAGGGGGGGAGGAGGGGAGACGCACGTTGAGCGTCGCGTAGTAGCCCTCGGCGTACTTTGCAAAGTCCCCGAGCTTGCCCTTTCGTCCGTCGTCTCCCTGGGGCTTTGCGGCGCCCTCCCCGTCGTCGTCGTCGTCGGTCGCGAGTTCGCGCGAGGTGAAGGACGAGAGCGGGTCGGGGTGGAGGGACGCGAGGGTGCAGCCGGCAAAGTGGAGCAAGGCGGCGATGTTCTGGAGACGGGGCACGTCAGAGGCGGGCAGAGAGCAGGAGGAGAGAGGAGAGAGGGAACGACGAGCGCACCTCTTCGACCTCGTCGAGTTGGGCGACGCGCCGAGCTGCGCGCGTCTCCTGCCAGGGCTCGCGCTGGGTGTCGCTGCCGTCGTCGTCCATCGCGGAAGTGGGGGAGCCGGGGCGAGTGCCCGGTGCGCAGAGAGGGGAGGCGAGGGGAGGCGAGGTGGGAACGACGGGGGCGCGGGGTTCAGAGGGTGCGGGGTCCACGCAGGTAGCTGTTCGAGGCTGTGCACCTCTCAGTGCAAGCTGTCGCTGCGAGGGTGACCGGGGTAGAGCCGAGAGCCAACAGGCGAGTTGCGGCTGCTCTGCCCAGGACAAATCCCCCTCGACTCGCCAACCCGACAAAGGGCGAGCTCACAAGCGACGCACAGCCACTCAGGTGCACGTCTCAAGGGTTCCAGTCGATTCAAGACCGGATTCAAGCGAAGAGGTCGAGTCGTCGCGGTCCTCACGTCAACCACCCGGCCGACCTCGCTCGTGTCGCCAACTCCCCTGGAAGCTACCTGAAACGTGCCTGAGCATCAGCACCAGCAACAGGGTAAAGATCGCGACTGACTTACCCGGCGGCTTTGTCCCGATCGAGTACTGACTCGTCAACCTCTCTTCCCCTCCTCCTCCCCTCGTCCCCTCACCCCGAACCTAACACCTAGCACGCACTCAGCACTCATGAGCTCGTCTCGAGGCCCCGGCCGCTACCCGGACCCGCGCCCGGACCCTCGCTTCGCCCCGCGACCCGGTGCAGGCGGCCCCCCTCCTCCTCCTCCCTCGCGCCCTCCCGCACGCCACGACTTCCACCCGTTCGACTCCCCCAGGGGCGCCTACCCTCCCGCAGCAGCATCAGCCGCACCGCCCTTCAACCCCGGCGGAGGAGGCCGCTTCCGTGGTGGTGGTGCACCCGCGCCCTTCCCCCCGAGCGCAGGCTACCCTCCCTCGGCCCCTGCACCCTCCTCCTCCTCCGCCTCCTCCTCCCGCTACCGCGACGTCGACCCCCCCGCAGGCCCGCGCGCATCCTACGACCGCACGCGCGACGTCCCTCCCCCGCGCGCGCCCCTCCCCGTCGATGACCGCCCTGCGCCCCCTTCTGCGCCCGGCGCCCGCGGACAGGGCTACGGGCCTGGGCCCGGCTCGGGCCCGGGCTCGGGGTGGGACCGCAGGCCGCTCCCGCCCCACCAGCAGCAGGGACAGGCACAGGCGGGCCACGGCGCCTGGGGGTACCCGCCTGCGCCGGCCGGGTCGGCGGGGTACGACGGCAGGAGTGCGACGGCGTACCCGGCGCATGCTCCTGCTGCTGCTGCCAAGGGGTCTTACAGCCGCGATGCTGGGTACAGGCCGTCGGCGGGGTACCCTCCCGCGAGCGCGTGCGTCGGCTTCCTCTCCCTCCTCCCTCCTCGCATCGCCTCGCCGAGTCAAAGCTGACGTGCTCTGCCCGCGCGCCTGCAGCGACCGCAACGGGTACCGCTCCTCCGCGGGCCCAAGCACCCACCGCGCCCCGTCTCCCGCCCGCGACTCGCTCTACGCCTCGACCTCGTCCTCGACCCGCCCGGCCTCCTCCTCCTCCACCCGGCGGCACCGCTCCCCCTCTCCTCCGCCGCGCTCCTCCTTGGCCCCCACATCATCAAGCACCGCCGCCCGCCGCGGCCGCTCCCCGACGCGCTCGCGCTCCCGCTCGCCGCCGTCCCGCTCGCCCACGCCGCCCCCCCGCAGGCGCCAAAAACGCCGCGGCTCGTCGTGCTCCTCGTCGGGCATCTCGCGCTCGCCTTCGCCGCCTCGTCCTCCTCCTCCGCGACGCGGCGGCGGCGCCGGGGCGGCGGCAAAGGGCTCGGCCGCGACTGCGCACGCGAGGGCAGGCCGCGGACGCAGCATGAGCCGCTCGCCCCGCAGTCGCAGCAGGAGCCCGAGCCGCTCGCCCGGCTCGTCGGGAGGGTACCGCCCGCGCGGCGGTGCGGGCGGTAGTGGTGGCAGCAGCAGCGCGCGGCGCGACGACCCTCACCGGGAGGCGGAGCGGAACGGCCACGGCGCGGGGCGGTACAAGCGCGCGCGGAGCCCGGACGGGGCGCCCCCTCGCGGCGCGGGGACGGGCGACGAGGGCAAGAAGCTCAAGACGACGGGGGCGGGGGCGACGAGCGGGGCGGCGGCCGTCGCGGCGGCGTACACGCACCGCGCGCCACAGCCCCCTCAGGCCGCCGCCGTCGCCGCGCGGTACGGCCCCGGCCCCGGCGCGAGCTACGGCGCGCACGCCCCTCCCCCCGTCCCGACCGGTCCGCGCGCCCTGCACCCGAGCTCGTACCCGCCACCCGCACCCGCACCCCCGCCCCCGCACCCACACCCACACCCTTACCCTCCCCCGCACGCTCCCCACCCCGCGCCCCTTGCGCCCGCAGGCCCCCCGCGCCTGCACCCGAACGCGCTCCCCGTCGGGGGCGCGGTCGCAAAGGTGCAGATCGCGCCGCCGACGGGGCCAAAGGCCGCGAGGGCGGGGTTCGTGCCCATTACGGCGCAGGCGCAGGCTCAGCAGCAGGCGCAGGCGCAGGTGCCCGTTCCGCGCCCCGCCGCCGCAATGCCCGCTGCTGCAGCAGGAGGAGGCGGCGGAGGAGGAGCGGGGCCCGGCGTACGCAAGTTCTTCATGAGCGCGACGGAGGAGGAGGAGGAGGAGCAGCGGCTGCGCGCGGTCGCGGCCGAGAGGAAGCAGCGCGAGGTGGACCGCGCGAGGGAGGAGGCCGAGGGGCTCGCGGCCGAGCGGGAGAGGGAGCGGGCGAGGGAGAGGGAGAGGGAGCGCGAGTGGGAGAGGGAGAGGGAGAGGGAGAGGGAGAAGAGGAGGAGGGAGGACGAGAGGGAGAGGGAGATGAGGCGCGGCGGCGGGAGGGACGCGCGCGACCGCGAGTACTGGGAGCGCGACCGCGACCGCGATAGGGACGCGGGCCGCCGCGACCGCGACGACCGGGACCGCGGCTCGAGCTCGGGCTCGAGGGACTACCGCACCGGCGACCGGCGGCGCGACGGCAGCAGCAACAACAGGATGGACCTTGACGAGCGCGACGCTTCGTCGTCATCGGCGCGCGGAGGGTGGGCCACCCGCGACGCCGGGGACGTCCCCCCTGCGCGGTCCTCCTCTTCCCGCGCTGACGCCCCCGACCGCGCCGACTCTGCCCTCCCTGGCGGCGGGGGGTCGAGCGCCTCGCGTAGCACGAGTACGGGCACCCCTGCGCGGACGGGGCCGGCGTCGTACGAGCGTCCGGGGGCGATGCGCCCCCCTACGACTGCGACAGGGGGCCAGCAGCAGCCTCCGCCTCCCCCTCCCGCGCCCTCGCCGCGCGTGACCTCGGCCAACACGGTCGCGCCCGTCGTCAACGAGCGGCGGTGGGGGGGCGCGGCGGCGCCGACGAGCGCGGCGAACGGACGGGCGGAGAGCAGGTCGTCGTACGCGCCTGCGACGGGGTCGGATGCGCCGTTGCTGCCGCCGCCGACGTCGCTGAGGAGCGTGCCGCCGTCGCCGAAGGCGGTCGCCGAGGCCCTGTCGCGCCGCGAGTCCGGGTCGCAGCTTGGCGAGACGCCGCGCGGGGCGGACGAGCCGGCGCCGGTGGCCGTCGGCGTCAGCGTCGCCGCGGCGCCCCCGCCGCCTGCGACCTCAGCAGCACCGACCGAGTTGTACGAGCGGCTCGTCCAAGTGGGCGAGGGGACGTACGGCAAAGTGTACAAGGCGCGCAACTTTGAGACGGGCGGGCTCGTCGCGCTCAAGAGGATCCGGATGGAGGCCGAGAAGGACGGGTTCCCCGTCACGGCCGTGCGCGAGATCAAGCTGTTGCAGAGCCTGAGGCACCCCAACGTCGTGTCGCTCATCGAGATGCTCGTCTCCAAGGGTGCGTCTTGTTTTCTCGCTCTTTGGCCCGAGACTCGTCCGGCCGGCCTTGTGGGAGCTCCTCGCTGACTGCAGTGACGTCTGTGCATGCAGGGCACGTCTACATGGTCTTTGACTACCTCGACCACGACTTGACGGGCGTGCTGCACCACCCGACGATCACGTTCACGCCCGCGCACCTCAAGTCGCTCATGAAGCAGTTCCTCGAGGGCCTCGGCTTCATCCACCGCCGCGGCGTCCTCCACCGCGACCTCAAGGGGTCCAACATTCTCTTGAGCAAGCACGGCGTCCTCAAGATTGCCGACTTTGGGCTCGCGAGGTTTTACCAACGAGGGAGGCACGCCGACTACACGAACCGCGTCATCACGCAGTGGTACAAGCCGCCCGAGCTCCTCTTTGGCGCCACCGTGTACGACGAGCGCGTCGACATGTGGAGCGCAGGGTGCGTCGTCTCTTCCTCCCTTGGTGGCCACCTCTGTCTGCCTGCCTATCGGTCGGTCGCCCGAGACTGACCTCGTCGACGCCCGTCCGCGCAGCTGCATCTTCCTCGAGCTCTTTGCGCGCCGCCCGGTCTTCCCCGGCCAGGACGAGATCCACCAGCTCGACGTCATCTTCAAGCTGACGGGGACCCCTCGGATCGAGACGTGGCCCGGCCTACACGACCTGCCGTGGTACGAGCTCGTCAAGCCCAAGGAGGTCGTCGAGCCGCAGCTGAGGCAGGCTTTCGCCGAGTGCGTTCTCCGGGACCGGGACCGGCTCCCTCGGTTCTTTCCCACTCCCCCACGCGCGCAGGTGAGCTGATACCCCACGCGCGCGCACAGGCACCTTTCGCCCGGAGGACTCGACGTCGCAGAGGCGCTCCTCGCCCTCGACCCGGCACGGCGCCCTACTGCGGACGAAGCGCTCCGCATGCCCTACTTCACGACCGAGGAGCCCGCGCCCGAGGTGCCCACCATGTGCGTCGCGGGTCCACGCTTTCGCAGCCTTGCGTCCGAGCGCCATCGACTGACAGACCCGCCCCCCTTCCTCCTGCAGGCTCGCCGACGTCAAGGGCGAGTGGCACGAGTACGAGTCGAAGCGCGCGCGCAAGCGGCAGCGCGACGAGAATGACGCGGTTGCCGCTGCTGCTGCGGCTTGACGTGACTCCTCCCTGGCCTCGCCCTCGCTTCTCTGTCTTATCTCCTCCCCCCGCGCGGCGCTCTTGAGGAACGCCACCCTCTGTAGATTCGCTCCCCTCCAGCACTCGCAGCACCCCGCCCCGCCGCACACGGGCCTTCGCAAAGCAGCCCATTGTCCTGTACCTGTAGCTCGGATCTCTCGCCTTCAGCAAGCAAGCGAGCGAGGGGAAGGGAAAGCTTGAACGACGGACGACCCCTCTGCATCAGGTTGCATCGGTATCGACGTCCGAGTCGTCGTCGGCGTCGTCGTCGCTCGACGTGACAAACTCTGCGCTCTTGACGACCCTGCGCACGACTCGCCGCGCGCCACTGCTCCCCGACCCCGATCCCGACGCCGTATCGTCGTCCCGGTCCTCCTCCTCAGGCATCCCCTCCGTCTGCGTCCCGCTCCCCTCCTCCTCCTCCCCATCCTCCTCCTCCTCCTCGCCCCTCACCCCTCCCGCAAACTCAAACACGTACGGGTCGCCCCACCGGGCCGGCGCAGCAGAGGCGTACCGCCTCGGGAGGGCGCCCCCCTCTGGTGCGTGCTCTGCGCCTGCGCCGGGCGAGTGCGCCGCGCGGACCCGGCGCGCGAGCGACGCGCTGCGCTTTGCGGCGAGGCGGTCGAGCGCGGCGCGCTGCGCCGAGGGGTCCGTCTCGCCTTCTCCCTCTCCCTCTCCCTCTCCCTCTCCCCCACCCTCACCCTCTTCCACCAACCCCCCCATCCAACCCCCCAAAGCCCACTCGACCTGCTCAACAAACACGCCCAAGCTCGCCGCGCCCCTCCCTGCGTCCCCATTCGCCGGCCCGCCCGCCGCAGGGTGCACGACGGCGCCGAGCGGGCAGGGCGTCAGCTGCGAGGCGAGGAGGGCGAGGAGGCGGTGCAGCGGGTGGGGGAGGCGCGAGGCGGGGGGAGGGAAGGGGAGGGTCGAGGAAGGGGTGTAGGAGGGGAGGACGGAGGGGAGGTGCGTTGGCGGGGTGGGCGCGGGCGCAGAGGAAGGTGGGGGCGATGGTGGTGGTGGATCTGGGGGCGAGGCGGCATCGTGGGCCGCAGCGGAGTGCGGCGTCTGGGCCGGCGGCGGCGGTTGCGGTGGCGTGCTCGAAGGCGGGAACAGCGGCTCGAACCCGTCCGCAAATGCACGCGGGCGACCTGCGGCGCCTCGAGTGCCGTTGGGCAGGTGCGGCAGCAGCCCGCCCTCAGCAGCACTTGTCGCAGCAGCAGCAGCAGCAGGGGCGGCGGCGCCCCGCGGGCCATGCAGCGGCTCGAGGACCGCGTCCACCCGGTCGAGGAACGCCTGCGGGCCGAACTGCGGCCGCGGCGGGGCGTAGACCTCTGGCGCGGGGAAGAAGCGCGCGACGTCGGCGAAGCCTGGGTTGGCGCGCGGGTCAGGTCAGGTCAGGTCAGGTCAGAGGGTGTGGGTGCGGGTGCGAGTGAGTCTGGGCTGGGTGGCGAGTCGGACGGGGCAGGAGGGAGGGGGTCGCGGACGCACGCGAGGGGACCTTGTCCGGGCTGAGGATCCGACGCTCGAACCACTCGAGGTACGCATCGATGTCGTCGCCGCGCATCTCGCACACGTCGCCGCTGCGGTCGCGCGTGCGATCCTCCATCAGTTGACGGGAACGGTGTGGCCCGGAGCGGAGCGGAGAAAAGGAAGGGGAGCCGCGCGCACCTCCACAGGGAGGCAAAGTCGCCTGGCTTGTGGAGCGCCGCGAGCACTTCGGCTGCGGAGAGCCACGAGTCGAGGGGAGGGAGGCCGGCGCCCGGCAGAAGGGGCTGCGAGCTGTCGTGCGTCAAACAGACCCAGGGCAGGGGATCAGCGCGCTATCCGAAAGCCACGAGACATCGCCAGCGCGGTCGCCCGCACGCACCCGCTGCCGTCCGCCTCCCCCTCGCCATCCCCGTCCTCGTCCAAGCGCCACAGCAGCCTGACAACCATGACAACGACACTCGCGACCTTGACCTCGGGGAGCGCCGCGCGCCAGTCCATCGCGCCGTGGAGCCGCCCCTGCGGGCGGGGCCACTCGCGCGGCCTGTGGCGGGTGGTGTTTCTCTGGGGGTCCGCCCCGGGGAAGAAGGCGGGTTTGCGCGTGTGGAAGCTTGTGGGGAGGGTGAGGGAGATGGGACCGGGGAGGTAAGTCAGGAGGTGGGTCGTGAGGAGGTGGATGAGGGCTGGGCGGGGCGGGGTCAGGTGCTGTGTTGGCGCGTAGTGGGAGAGGGAGAGGGAGAGGGAGAAGGGGGGCGAGACGCACGAGGCAGGGCAAGCATCTCTGTCACGCGCCCGAGCAGCAACGGCACGTTGGCCTCGGGGAAGTGCACCCCCCAGTCGTCGCGAAAGACGACGACGAGCCGCTGCAGCCACGTCTCGACGCCGTCGTCCTTGTGGCGCTTGAGCGACGCCGTGTGCGAGTACAGGTGCGGGACCGCCTGGTTTTCGTGAGGGTGCGGGGCTGGGGTGAGTGAGGGTGAGAGACAAAGGAGGAAGGCGAAGCGCACCTTGGGCGAGAGGGCGTCGCGCGTCGAGCGGTCGAGGTGCCGCTGCATGTCGCGCGGGAGGTGGATCGCCGCATCGAGGTACAAGATCTGGTACGTCTCTGCGAGCCTGCGCCCCCGTCAGGCCAGGACCGGGTCGGACACTCGTCGCGTCAGCCGCAACGCAACCACGGTACGATGCGAGGGGGGGGGGAAGCGTCTGGGCGCACCTGAAGATGTCGGAGAGGAAGACGGGCAAGCGCAGCGTGATGCAGGCGAGGTAGAGGATGAGGAGCGTGAACTCGAGGCGCGGCGCGTCGCGCGGGTCGTCGACGACTGGCGCGCGGTGTCCGCGCCTGGGGGTCCTCCGCGGCGGCGTGAACGGGTTGAAGCCCGGCTCGGCTCCCTCGGGGGACGGCAGAGCCGGGGACGGCGGGGCAGACGTGCCGGGCGTGGTGGCCCTGCTGCGGGACCCTGCCCGCGGCCGCTCGTCGTCGGCTTGGTCGCCCGAGCCCGAGCCCGAGCCACCCGAGCGAGACGAGTCGGCGTCGTCGGAGGACGAGCCCGACTCGGTCCCGCTCGACGACTGCGAGCCACCCCGGGCCCGTCTGCGGCGCCTCTTGCGCGGGGACGCCGCGCCGCGCGCCTCGTCGTCTGCGTCGGCCTCGCTGTGCTCGTCGTCGTCGTCCGGTCCCCGCGCCACCGGGTCCCGCCTGACCCCCCCACGCGGCCCGTACTTGCTCCGTCCCCTGCGCGTGTAGCGCTGCCCGGGCCTCGGCCCGCTGTAGCTGCCGGGGGGTTCGTCGTCGCGGGCGGCGTCGAGCGGGGTCGGGTCGAGGTGCGAGCTCGCGACGAGGAGCTGCCACAGGTCGCGCGCGACGGCTTCGAGGTGGACGGGCCAGCCGAGGTCGTCGATGACGACGCGGAGCTGCTCGCGGAGGATGAGCTGCATGCACTGGTAGTGGAGGAAGCGGGCGCGGGGCCCGTGAAAGTGGGCGTTGGGCGGCGTGCGTTGCTTTGTGCGCTTGTTTTTGCGCATGCGGCGGGTGGTCTGGGTGTGTTGACTCGGGCCCTCCTGGGTGTCTGTGGTCTCGAGGACGTAGCCCTGGAGGAGGTGGCCCTCTTCGCAGACGACCGAGCCGGAGAGGGCGTCGCGGTGCCAGCGCCTCGAGCCGCAGACGGCGCAGCGTGGCCTGCGGGGCATGGTGGGGGGTGGGTAGGTGGTGGAAAGAGAGAGAGAGAGTTGAACGTTGAGCGACGCCGGTGCGATGAGACAGGAGCGACACGGCGAGCTCGACGGACCAGTCGCGCCTCTGGCTCTCTGTCCCCTCGCTTAGCTGGGTCGAGTGCACGTGCAAAAGAGTCGCTGTACCTTGTAGCCAGCACCTGGAAACGCGCAGAGTGTGCCCCAGCTCGCAGTCGCTGAGCTCTCGTCGTCCCCCGTGCACCGCCTCGTCTGCCACTCTTCCCCCACCTCGCGACCCTCGACCCCCGCCCTCACCCTGTAGAGCTACCAGAGGCAACTCGCCAGAACCACGAAGGGCCTCGACACGGCACCTCGGTACAAGACCCGATCACGCTCACCTCACGCCATCAGCGACTGCGCACCCTCCGAGGGCCGGCCAGATTGCACCATCGCACCACTAGTCCAACTTGATCCCCAGTCCAGGTGCGTCTTTCCTTTGCTTCCCCACCCCCGTGCAGATCAAGCTCATAGCGGACCCACTCGGATGCAGCGCCCGCCCACAGCCGCCGACCGCCAGTGTCTGTTGCCGACGCCGGCTCGCCGCTCGTCGTCCTGGTCGCCCGCTCGCACCCGCCCTCGCACCTCGTACGGCTCGATGCAGCAACGCTCAGACGCGGGACCCAGCACGTCGTCGTCCCCCGTCGTCGTCTACCCTGCGCTGGCGACCCCTCGGGGGCAGCAGGGGCCCTTCTCGACCGAGCGGCCACCCTCGCCGCCTCCCACGACCTCCTCCTCCGCACGCTCCCTCCGTCTGCGCAACGGCAAGTCGAGGGCCGACGATGCACCCGTGCCGCCTCCTCCTCCTCCTCCTCCTCCTGTCGACGCCGACCTCGACCCTGCACCCGCCTCGACGGGCGCACGCCCCCAGCCAGAGGCGTCGGCCCCGCGCACCCGCAAGAAGTGGGGCGGGCTCGTCTTTGAGCTCGAGAACCGCGGCAGCGTCGCGAGGGACCACTTGGCCGGCGAGAGGACCTTCCTCGCGTGGCTGAGGACAAGTTTGGGCCTCGCGAGCATTGGCATTGGTGCGTCGTGCGTCGTGAGAGCCGAGGGGCGTGGAAGGACCTCCTCTCGAGAGGCGTGCTCACGCCCCCCCCTACACGCAGCCATCACTCAGCTCTTTCGCCTCCCCTCGACCACGACGACGACGACGACCTCGTCCTCCCTCCCCCCAAGCAGCACCGCCTCCGCCTCCGCCTCCGCCTCGTCCCTCTCTTCCGCCCTCGCCGCCCTCGCCTCGTCCCACCCGGCCCTCGCGCCCCTCGTCCCCGTCCTCGAGGCCCAACAAGCCGAGATCGCGCTCGCCCAGGCCCGAATCAGCGACTCGTCCAAGTACCGCCACCTGGGCAAGCCAATCGGGTCGACCTTCATCGCCCTCGCGCTCGTCTTTCTCTTGCTCGGTCCGCACTTCCTCGCTTGTCTGAGCACGCACGCCGGTGACGCGAGACTGACGAGGGATGGGGATGCGAACGAACCGGCGCAGGGATCCACCGCTTCTTCGTCGTGCAGCAGGCCCTCATGCGCGAGCCGAGCCAGTTCCCGCCCTCGCGCCGCAGCGTCGGCTTCGGGTCCTTCTGCGTCGGTGCGTCCTCCTCGTTCCTCCTCTGACTCTCGCTCTCCACTTTCTCTCTTCGCCGCCGTGCGTGCACGAGCAGCCGGGACTGACGCCGGGCACGCACCCTGGCGGGACGAAGCGGCGCTCATCCTCGCCAGTTTCGTCGCCATCCTCACGACAAAGTGACACCCGCAGCGCAGCGCCATGCATGCTCGCGACTTGCAAAGAACAGACACGGATACATTTCGAATCGATCGGAGAGAGCGTGGAGAAGAAGTGAGAGAGGGGAGAGAGGAGAAAAGGGAAGCGGCCATGTACGAGCGCCCTCCTTCAAAAGTCGAAGCCCTCGGCGCGGAACGTGTCGAGGTTGGCGCCGGGCATGGCCTTGTCGGCGAGGTCGTGGCGCTCCTGCGTGTGGTGATTGAGCTCGCGTCAGTGTCGGCAAACAGACGAAGAGCGAGAGGAGAGGCAAGGAAGAGGGGGCGCACCATGCAGAGGAAGGCGCGCCTGCGGGATGGAGGTTTGTGTCGCGTCAGCAGAGTTCCTCGTGCGCGCGCGCGCGCGAAGAGCGAGATCCGTCACGCACCTCAGCGTGTGCCACAAGTTCTCACTCCCGTCCGGCGTCCTCCCCAGGTCCTGATCCCCGCCCTCCGTTCCCCCCCTCCTCGCCGCCTCCTCCCTCGTCATCTGCCCCCTCAGCGCCGCAAGGAGGTGCTCGGCCGCCTCGTGGTAGCACCCAATGTTGAGGCACGACACGCCGAGGTTGTACGTCGCGCGCGTGAAGGTCGGGCGCAGGTCGAGCGCGCGCCGGTACGCGTCGATGGCCGTCTCGGGGTGCCCCGAATTGGCGAGCGTCGCGCCGAGGCGGTTCCAGAGGGTGAAGTCCTGTTTGTGGAGGGTCGCGGGCGCGGGGTCGTCAGTGGAGTGTGTCCGGGCGAGGTCCGAGCGATTGAACGGGGAGGGAGCGAGAGAGAGAGGACGCACGTTGGGCCTGACGCTGAGCGCCGCCTCGAAGCAGTCCTTGGCCTTGTCGTACTCGCTGTTGCTGTAGAACAAGACGCCGAGTCCGACCTGGACATCCGGGTCCACGACGCCGAGCTCGTCCGACTGCCCGGGCGCGCGCGCCTGCGGCCCTGCCTGCGCGGCAGCGAGGAACAGGTCGACGACCCGGTTCGACGCGTCCCAGGGGGACCGGAGCTGCGACGTGTCGAGCGGCGGGAGCGTGATCGAGGGGTAGGCGAGCGAGAGCCACTTTTCGAGCGTCGCGAGGGCCCGGAGCTCCTGCCCCTCGTTGACGTACGCGACCGCGAGCGACTGCTCCCGCAACATCGTGTCAGTCATGCGCGTCAGATCGAGAAGAGGAACAAGGGAATCGAACAACGCACGAGCCACGCGCTGACGCCCGCGGCGCCCCCGCACGCGACAGCCTTCTCGAGCGCCCTGATGCCCCTTGCCTCGCGCTCGTCGGCAGCCCACGTCTCCCCCGCGGCCTTCCACGCCTCTGCGCGCGTCTCGTCGAGCCGGCACGCCGCCTCGAACGCGAGCGCCGCCTCGCTCAGCGGCGCCCCCTCGCTCAGGAGGCGCACCCCCTCGGCGAAGGGGTCCCCGCCCGGCCGCTCCAGGTAGGGGTTCTCGTCCGCAAAGGGGAACGCAGACTGGTCCTGCAGGAACGCGTCGACGTTGTCCCGCGTCCAGGTCGGCGCGCGGCGGATCTCGGGCGTCGACAGCCCAAAGAGGTCGTCGTCATCGCCGTCGGCGTCGAGGAGGGGGGACCCGTGCAGGTCGTTGAACTGGGAGCCGTACTGGGCCTCCCACTGCGCGAGCTCGGCGTCCTGTGCGTTGGCGGTCCCGAGCTGTCCCTTGAGCTGCGCCCACGTCGACTCGAGGTCCCTGAGCAGCTGCGCGTCCGACTCTGTCGCGTCGAGGGGGACCTCGCCCTGGTCCAGCACGTTGGCCTGGTCGCTCTTCTGCTCCTGCGCCGCGACCTCGGCAGCAGCCTCCTTGGTCGCCGACTCGGCCTCAGCAGCCGCACCCTCGCCGCCTCCGACGCGCGCAAACTGGGCCTCCCAGTCCGCGTCGTCGAGCTCGACAAAGCGACCCTTGCCCTTTGCGTCGCCCTGCTGCGGCTGCTGCGCCGCGGCAGCCGGCGCGTGCATCGCGGGCGACGCGCCGAACGAGCGCATGCCGCCCATCATGCCGCCGCCGTAGCTGCCGTACGAGGGGGCGAACCCGGGGCGCGAGTACATGGCGCCGGCGGACGACGAGGCGGGAGCGCCGGGCGCGAACGCTGGACCGGCCGACGACGCCGTCGGGAAGTGCTGCTGCTGGCGGAACTCGGCTGTACGGTTCGGAAAGCGGGGTGAGTGCCCGGCGCCGAGGAGTGAGGTGGAATCGAGTGAGGAGACAAAAGAGACGGACCACCAAAGTCGGACGGCATGCCCTGGTGTTGTTGCATGCGGAACTGCTCCTCCATGCGCGCCAGGTCGGCAGGCGACAGGGACGAGCCCGCGGGCTGGTACTGGGACGCCCACTCTGCGCGAGCGTGAGGGGATGTGTCAGCGACGTGGGGCGACTTCGAAGCGGGAGCCGACGAGAGCGCACCCCGGTCTCCCTTGAGGGCTCCACCGGGGGTGGCACCGCGTGAGACGTTCTCGAGCTCCCTGCGCATAGCGTCTATGGCGAGGGGAGGGGCCGCGGGAGCGTGGGGGTGAGGGTGGAAGAAGCGGTCGGCGTCCGCGTCCCCTTGAAGGTGGGCGGGCGGGGTGTGAGTGTGGGAGCGCATCGACGAGGCCGAGGGACCAGCAGGCCCTGGACCGGCGAAGCCCTGGTGGTGGAGCGAGTGGTCCTGTTGCTGCTGCTTGAGGAGCGACGACAAGGGGTTGCTCGACGTCGAGCACTCTGCGCCGCCCATCATGGCACTGAAGGCGCTCATCTCTGTGTGACGGTGAGGGTGCTGGGTAGAGCGAGTGCGTGGGTCGAGGGAGAGAGTGGAGAGGAGGAGAGGGAGAGTGACCTCCGGATCCCCGGCGACCTGCAGCCCGGGCTGTCCTCGACTCGGGTTTTGACCCGGAGGTGCTGTGCATTTTGAGCAGTAGCTTACCAGTAATTACCTAGGAGGACTGCCTGTGCAGCTCAGAGCGACCGGCGAACAAAGTGCGAGACACTGGCACCGCCTCGTTGCGCGGCCGCCGCGCCGCGGGCGCTCGCCCAAGCTCTCTCCGCCGGCCCCTCTGCACCGCCATGGAGAAGGTCCGTCCGCAGCCCCCTCTAGCCGCACCGAGACCGCGTCTGGCATGCTCACACCTCGTCCTCGACACAGGTCCAGCTCGCCCTCGAGCGGTTCCTCCCCGAACTGCGCGACCTCGAGCAGAAAAAGGTCTTTACCCGAGTGAGCACCCATCCCTTCGTCCCTCGCCCCTAGGCTGCGTCGAGCTGATCCACGGCCCCGACTCGCCTCGCCTCGCCAGGATGAGATCTCGGACATTGTCAACAAGCGCCGCGGGTTCGAGCTGAGCCTCGCACAGGGGAGGGGCACCAAACCGTCCGATTACCTGCGCTACGTCGAGTACGAGCGCAAGCTCGAGAAGCTCAGGCGAGCTCGTGCTTCCCGCATCGGTGCGTCCCTTGACCTCCTTCTCGGTGCTGCGACCGGCGCGCGGTGAGAGTTTGAGAGAGATCGTGCTGACCCCCCACCTCCGTGCGCGCGCACCAGCCTCGACCGGCACCAAGTCGCTCTCGGACCACTCGATCCCAGCCCACATCACCCAGCTGCACCGCCTCGCCGTGCGCCGCTTCCCCGAGTCGCTCCTCCTGTGGGACGCGTCGATCGCGCACGCCCTCACGCAGGCGTCGCCGCTCCTCGTGTCGCGCACCCTCGCCGCCGCCATCGCCATGCACCCGACGCACACGCCCTACTGGGTCATGGCGAGCCAGTGGGAGTCGGACGGGGACCGCAAGGGCATGGGCGGCGGCAACACCGAGGGCGCCCGCAGGCTGTGCATGCGCGCGTTGAGGTTCCTCAAGGGCCGCAAGGGCGCCAAGAGGGAAGAGGGCGTCGACGGGCCGGAGGAACTCGTCTGGCGCGAGTGGATCCGCGTCGAGGTGGCGTTTGTCGAGCGCCTGAGGGAGCGCTGGCAGGTGCTCGGCATCGGGAAGGGCGCGACCGAGGACATTGTCCGGGTCAAGGGCAAGGGTGACGCGGCGGCCGCGGAGCAGGACGACGGGGCCGCCGACGAGCAGGCTGACGAGATCGAGCTGCCGGGCGAGGTGGATGAGGAGGACGCCGAGCTCAAGAAGGAGATTGACGCCAAGGCGCTCTCCGGTCAGGAGGCCCTCCTCGACGGTGCCATCGTCCGCCTCGTCATCGACAACCTCCTCAAGTGTGCGTGGCTTCTTCAATACAGCGCTCCTCGCGCGACGACGACGGCTGACGGACCCGGACGCTTCTCGCAGCCTACTCGCACTCGATCTTTGCCTACAAGCTCCTCCTCTCGATCCTCCGCCCTCTCCCCTCCCCGCTCCGCCTCTCCCTCCTCTCTCACGTCTACACCTCCCTCTCCGCGCACGTGCCCCCCTCGTCGCCCTCCTACCCCGCCGCACTCCACCTCTTGGCCACCCGCAGGCTGTACGACGTCGCCTACTCGCCGCCGAAGAAGTCCAAGAAGCGCTCGGCTGACGACGCAGAGGTTGCTGAGCCAGAGGACCCCGCGTACATCAAGGTCAGCGGCGAGAAGCTCGTTGACGCGGTGGGCAAGGCGTGCGACGAGTACTGGGGGGTGCTCAAGGGGCTCAAGGGGAAGAGCAAGGGCAAGGGCAAGGGCAAGGAGCGCGAGGGCGACAGCGACGCGGCGAAGGCGCAGCAGATGTGGGAGCAGTTCTGCGCGTGGCTCGAGGAGATGGCGGACGAGACCGAGGATGAGGGCCTGGTGCGTCTCGCGAGCCGGCCTTGTCCCTCGCTCCAGGCACGGTCCACTCACTTTGTCCATTGATTCAACCTGCAGCTCGCATTCTTGTCGGCCAACCTCGCCTCGGCGCTCTCGGCCGCTCCCCCCTCTGCCTTCCTCGCCCTCCTCCACCTGCGGCACCTCCTTCGCTCCTCTGCCCCTCCCGCCGACATCCTCGCCCTCTCAAAGAAGATGACCAAGTCGTTCGGTTCGTCCCCGACGCCCGCTGCGCAACAGGAGCAGGTCTGGGTCGCCCGCCTCGAGACGGCCGGGTCGCTTTCCCTCCCCGATGCGGACGTCGCGCCCCTCTTTGCGCAGGCGACCCGCGCCCTGCCGTACAGCACCAAGCTGTGGGACCTCTATGCGGCCTTCACCGAGTCGAGCCAGGCTTCGACGCCGGGCGCCGTCGAGGCATGGTACGAGAGCTCGATCCGCCGCTCGCTCCTCACCGACGCGCTCCCACCCGCCGACTTTGCCTCGACGTTCCGGTCCAACACCGATGCCGCGGCGCCCGAGAACCCACCGAGGGAGCTCCTCCCGCGCCGCTACGCGCACTACCTCGCGACGACCTCGCCCGCGTCCTACGAGCGCTCGCTCGTCGCCCTCCTCTCCACCGCACCGACCCTCTCCCTCTCCTTCCTCTCGTCACTCCTCTCCCCCTCCGGCCCGTCCCTCCCCTCCTCCCAGGCATTCCGCACCGCCCTCCACGAACGCATCGTCGCGCACCCGGACGCGGACGACTCGGCGTGGGTCGCGTACGCGGCCGAGCTGGTCCGCGCGGGGCAGGTCGCGAGGGGACAGGAGGTGCTGCGGCGGGCGAGGGGCGCGCTGAGGCAGAGGGGAGGGGAGGGCGCCGTGAGGGCTTTCGAGGCCGAGTGGGAGGAGGTGTGCAGGGGGATGGAGGCGTAGAGCGGCAGGTTGTTGCAAGTGTGCGATGGATAGAAAAGATGCGGTCTACAGGCAAGACAAGAGATGCGTGACGGGGCCGGAAAGGAGATACAGCGAGTGTCTGTGGCGGGAGAGGGGAGACCACGTAGGCTCAAGCGCTTGCGAGTGTCGAGCTGGACGCTACGACAGTGCCAGTCATCGAGCTCTGTACGCCGGGCGTCGCGCTCGTTGGCGTCGTGGTCTCGCTGCTGCCGGCCATGCTGGTCCTCGTCGCGCTGGAGGTCACGCTCGACGTTGCGTCGCTCGTGGCCGCCAAACTCGAGAACGGAGACGACGCGACCACCGACGTGCTCGAGCTTGTCATCAAAGAGCTGTCTGCCGCTGGTGATGAGGCCGAGAGGGTCCCGCTTGACGACGACGACGCCGTCGATGCCAGGGTCGACGAAGCCACCACACTTTCGGACGTCTCGACCGCGTCCGTCACTGCCTTGATGCCGACCGCCAGCCCCACAATCACCCCGATGAGGAGCAGCGTCACAATAGCCGCCCGCACCCATGTGCGCCGGCGGGACGTGCGAGTCGTTGCGGGCTCGTCCCAGTCAAACGACGACAGCGGGTCCCTCGGCGTGAGCAGGATCTTGTGCGTAGCGTCCGTAGCGTCATCTAGCTGGGAGTACTGGGCTGGCGGCACTGTGTGACAGCTCGCGGACGCGACTGCCGGTGCGTTTAGGAGAGGCTGCCGTCCAAGGAGGAGCGTGGGTCAGTGCGCGTCGAGTGAGAGCCAAGCAGGGCGTGCGCACGCTGGTCGACGAGTCGGCTGGGTGCTCTGGCTCTTTGAAGAAAACGTCAAGCCCGGGGCTGTGAGCGGGCGAGGGCGGCGACTGCGCACCACCTGGCAGGAGGCTCGAGGGGTGAGGCGACGACGGCCTGCTCGGGGACGGTGCAGTCGGTGCAGTGTGTTGGTCCGTCATTCTGGTCGCTGTTTCTTTGTCGAGGCAATGAGGAGGGACCGAGCGACCGCCTCGCGGGCGCGCTCGCACTTCGGGTCGCCGCAGCACCGTCGCGCGGCTGCAACTTGCGTTGCGCAGTTGACCGCGAGAGCGGGGGCGGTGCTCTCGCTCACGGCGTGCACCAGCGCGAGAGATCGATGGGCCGACGCTCAGTGCTCAGCGGAGGTGCAGCGCACCCCAGTCAGGCGCTGCCGCGCTTGCGTGCACGGACAGGCCCATCACCGGGCGACGAGATTGAGAAGGCCCGTCGTCGTCGCCGGAGGACGCTCGACGTACGCCTCTTGCGATACTGCGTCGATCAGATCTCGCTTGCTCGAGCCCAGCTCTGGAGCTGCGATGACCCCGGAGGCCGGAGCCAGCCATACGGGGGTGATCGACCTCGAGTCGCAAGCGAGGGTCGAGGCCCGCGGACGGACCCCTGCGAGCGAGCGAGCTATGTACATGAGTCGAGTTGGGCTTTGCTTTGCTGTGACTCCTGCACACACACACACACCTGCTTGCTGTGCAGCTGGACGACGCCCGCGCGCTTGCAGGAACACGCGCGGTTAGCCCGACTCGGCATCAGGCTGGCAGCGGCAGTCGCAACTCCAAGGCCGAATCCGACTTCACGCCCCCCCCCCCCTCGCGAGCGCACCACCCAGCGGCTCTACACGCACAACAGGGCCGATCGACCACCCGGACGACGTTCCACCAGCTCGACAGTGAGTCTTACCACCTCTGTTGACCCGCCGATCGCGCTCGGTTGCACCGTGCCAGGGCCCCCTAGCTCCTCGTCGGTTCTTCCTGTCCGAGGCGCGTCACAAACCACCCGCCGACGGCCACGACCCTCTGCGGCGGATCCAGGCGCTCCCACCCAGTGCGCACAGCATCTTGTGCACGCCCACAAGTGCCCTCGAGACGCGCCGAGCGAGCTGCTCGCCGTGGCCGACGGCGGACTCCTCGCTCGACCTCGACCACAGCGAAACTTGCTCTGGTCAACCTGTGCGCGGTTCTGCCACCCTCGCACAGCTACTCTGAGCACCTAGCCGGTCGCGCACACGTTTCAGAGCGCTGACACCGCCGTCGTCTCCCTCGCAATCCAGCTCGGTGACATCCTCCTACCCGGCCGACAAACAGCCTCGGCGTCTGTGCGGGTGCGCCACCCACTCACCAGACACAGAGACAGGTTGCTGTACGCGGTAGAGCCCAGCTGACGATCTCCCACGTCTCCAGGCTCGCCTACGAGATGGCCCGCCCAGCGCCACCCTTCAGCCATCGAGCGGACCCACCTCCATCCGCTCAGCCGACGCGCGCGCTCGACACCAAAGCACCGCACAGAGTGCCCCAGCTTGCCGCAGAGTCGCTCCTGGGCAGCATCTCCCTTCCGCAACTCGTCTTCGATCCGGACCTCCGCCTTTACTCGCTCAACCAGGCGGCTTGCTCCGTCCTCGGCGCGCCTCCAGCGTCGCTTCCGACAAAGAAGGGCGACGGACATGCGTCCATGGCCGACGCAGGAGACGCAGGGGACTTTGTGTGGGCGAGCGGCGCCGACCTCCGCGACGGGCTCGAGCTCCTCGCGGACCGGGAGGAGGCGCGCCTGAGCGGCGCCGCCTTCAGCCCCGCAGAGTGGTCGTGGAGTGAGGGCGATAGGCTCGAGCTGAGGGGTGGCCAGGCGTCGAGCGCGCGTTGGTCCGCCGAGGTCAAGGTGACGCGCTTCTTTCCGCCGCGACTGGCCACCACTGGCGGCGCCGGTGCTGCTGACACCGACGCCGCTCGTGCACCAGGGCGCCCATGGTTCGCCATCCTCGTCCTCGGTCCGTGGCGCGAGCCCGCACGAGCTGTCCGCGACCTCGACGCCTTCCCCGACCCGGCGCTCCCCTCGTCGCCACTGCCCTCGTCGAACACGAGCTCGTTCCCTCGCAAGGGCTCGTACAACCCCGCCGACCTGACCCCGACGCTCGGCTCGTCTTCATCCGTGACAAACCCGTTCGGCCGCAGCGCCATCGCCGAGCGACGAGCGTCGGCTTCGGCTCTCGCGGCGGCCAACATGACGCCTCAGCCCGGCGACAACGCGAGCTGGGAGTACGCGCAGCCGTTTGGTGCGGCCACCATCAACGAGGACGCCGAGGTCGGAGCGCACGAGCTTGCCGGCGAGGCCCCCACGAACGCAGGCGTGCAGGACCGGCGGCGCAGCATCTCCGGCGTGCCGCCCGACTCTGCTGAGTGGCCCGGCGTTGCACGGCCCGCATTCGGCACGTCGCCGACCAAGACGGGCCTGCGGATCCCGCACGTCGCGCTCGCCGCCGCGAGCGCCATCTCGCCAAGGACGGCGGCGGGCCAGCACGGCAGCGGCGGCTCGAGTGGCAGCGGGAGCGCAAACAGTGCTGGCAGCGGCGCGTCGCTCCTCTCGACGGCGACTGCCACGACGGCGAGGACGTCGCCGTCGTCGCGCGACGGCATCAGGTCGTCGGGCCCAGCGCCGCCCGTGTCGCTGCCCGAGGCGCTCAAGGGCATGGGCATCGCTGTCTCGAGCGCGGGGATCCAGCTCACGCAGTCGAGTCCGATAATCGTCCCCGCAAGCGAGACGCCGTCGTCCTCGTCGTCGACCTCGACCGTCTCGACGACGCACACCTCGACCGCGCTCACCACTCCGACAACCCCGGGCGACGGGCTCACGCCCACTGCGCAGAACCCCGGCGTGATCCCTCTCCACCTGCCCATGCCGCGGACGCGCCAGCCTCACCCGCTCTCCATTTCGCGCTCGTCTCCCTCGACCTCGTCGTCGAACAGCAGCCCTGCCATGTCGCCCTCGAACCCTCCTCCTCTCCTCTCGCCTCGCCCTACGGCACTGCCTCCTATCCCCGACCGCCCCCCGCCTGTCAAGCCCGACCAGCCGGCGATCCTCAAGTTCGCCGCGCTCGCGAGCCTGCCCAACACGGGGATCATCATCGCCGACTCGGACCTCATGAGCGGGTACGTCAATGCGCTCGCGCGTGAGCTGCTCATGGGCGTGCCCGCGACGGACGGCGAGGCGCACGACGGCGAGTGGTGGACCCAGGGGCAGTGGTCTGTCGATGAGGAACCGTGGAGCTCGGCGAGCGGTGCCACGCAGGCCTCGTCGACCTCGCAGGCCTTCTTCTCGCCTAACGCAGACCTGCGCGCCAACCCGTTCGACGCCAAAGACCTCACCTACCAGGCCATCATTGCGTCGGGCGAGGCCAAGCCCGTCGATTCCGGCACGGGCACCGCGGGCTCCAACATCCGCATCGGCCACGCGCGCGAGACGAACCGCTACCGCGCAACCGTCGCAGGCATCCTCGCGCGCAGTCTCGTGACGGACGAGCGCCGCAAGGCGGCCCTCGGCAAGGGCGGGCCGGCCGGCCCCCCGAGCAGCGGCTCGACCTCGGCCTCGGCCTCGAGCTCCGACTTTGCTGCTGCCCGCAGGTTCACCGAGACGCGCAGCCCCGGCGCGCAGTCGACCGCGAGCAGCGGCTCGGGCTCGTCGACGGCGGGGCAGGTCCCGGGCTTTGTCGCCGCCGGGGGGCTCGTTGGCCCCAATCGCAAGCCCTACAAGATCTACGACGAGACGTTCTCGCAGCGCATCATCGACCCATTCGAGCCGCTGCTCGAGATGACGGCGCGCAAGGGCGAGCAGCCGCCGCAGCTCGACCCGGACGCCGACGAAGAGGAGGAGATCCTCGCGGGCCAGGTCGCAAACGGCATGGTCATTGGCGTCGAGGTCGAAGTGTGGGACGCGCCGACGGCAGGTGCCGCGCCGACCGTGTCGCCGTCGTCGTCGCTCAAGCAGGACTCGTTCACCATGACAGCCTCGGCTCAGCTCCTGGGCAACCGCAAGAAGCGCGTCCGTCGCCGCATCATCGAAGTCTCCAGTGCACCCATCTATGCACCCGGGCACGGCGGCAAGAAGCAGCACCTCGGCGGTATGCTCATCGTCCGCGACGTCACGGTCGAGCGCAAGCGCGAGTCATCCTCCGGGAATCGCCTGTCGAGGAAGAAGTCGGTCGCCGAGGGTTACTACAAGCAGATCCTAGACTCGATTCCGCAACTCATCTGGCGCACGACGCCCGGAGGGTCGCACAACTACTTCAACGCGAGCTGGGTGCGTCGCTGCGTCCTCTCTTGCTTCCTCCGCCGCTTGCAACTGCTCACCGTGCACGCTCTATCCCAGTACTTGTATACCGGGGAGGAACCCGAAACTTCGCTAGGGCTTGGTTGGCAGTCGCCATTCCACGAAGGTGCGTGTTTTCTTCAGCTCCCGCTCGCGGTCCTCACTGACAACCTTCCGCAGACGACATGCCCGCCGCAACGAAGGCCTGGGCGCACTCGCTCGAGACGGGAGAGCCTTACAACGTCGAGTACCGCTGCAGGCGATACGATGGTGAGTGGCGGTGGCACCTCGGCCGCGCCCAGCCGTACCGCGACGCCGACGGCAAGATCCAGGGCTGGTTCGGCACCTGCACCGACTTCCACGAGCTGTACCACGTGCGTGTCTTGTCCTCATCAGTCATCCACTGTACTCGCTACTCGCCCGCGTCGTTTGTGCTCGCTGGGCAACGTGCACGCGAAGGCGTCTCTGCGGTCCTTGTTCTGTCGTGCCCGGGTCGGGGCTGAACGCTGATTCCTCGACACCGTTCATGACTCGCAGATGCGCGAGCAACTGCGCACGGCGCTGCAGCAGAACGCGGCGGTCGTGCAGGGCGCCGGGTGCCTCCTCCTCGCCGTCGACGTCGAGCAACGCATCACGTTCATGGAGGGTGCGACCAAGGACCAAATGCTGCGCAACAACAACATTGTCGGACCGATCGAGGGCCAGGACCTGCTCGCACTGTCCCCGGACCGGGACTTCCACGAGGCGTACAAGGCCGTCGTCGCGGGCGACATCGTGCGTGTCGTCTCCTTCCCCTGCTCCTTCCTCTCTCGCTGTCACCCTCTCAATGCACACGCGATTCTGACCTGCTTGATTGCGCATTGCCGCAGTCGCACGGCACGACCGAGTGGACGTCGCCGCAAGGTCGCTCGTTCCGCTGCCTTCTCACGCCCCTAACGGAGACGCGCAATGACGAGACGACCATCATCGGTTGCATCATTGTCGCGCACGACATCACCGACCTCGTGTCGACCCAGGCGCGCCTCCAGCAGGCGTACGAGGAGCGCGCAAAGCTCCAGGCGTCCGAGACGGCCGCGACCGAGGCGAGCCGGCTCAAGAGCGAGTTCCTCGCCCACATGAGCCACGAGCTGCGCACGCCGAGTACGTCTTACTTTCTCTCTGTCGCTGTTGTGCGTTCATCCGCTGACGACTCGCCTGCTGTGCTCGCAGTCGCGCAACTCCTCGGACTCGGCGAGCTTCTTCTTGCGGAGCAGCTGAGTGACTCGCAGAGGACCCTCGCGTCGCAGATCCTGCGCTCGGGTGATGTCCTCCTTGAGCTGATTGGTCAGGTTCTCGTGCGTCCACCCTCCTCATCCTCGACCAGCGGTGACAGCACTAACCTCGAACTCGCTCGACAGGACATGGGCAAGGTCGAGGCTGGCAAGCTCGATCTCGAGAACCGTCCTTTCGACCTCAACGACCTGTCGGCCGATGCGCGTCTCTTCTCGACGGCCGCGAGGAAGAAGGGCCTTCGCTTCATCGACCACGACGTCGACAACTTTGGCTCGCTCGTCATCGGCGACATGCCGCGCCTGCGCCAGGTCCTCAACAACCTCCTCGGCAACGCCATCAAGTTCAGCTCGAAAGGTTCGATCACGCTGCGTGCCAAGCGCGTCGCCGAGGACGACGAGAGCGTGACGGTGCGCTGGGTCGTCGAGGACACGGGCGTCGGGATCCGCAAGGAGGCCATCCCGACCTTGTTCCAGCCCTTCCAGTGCGTCTTGTCTCTCTCTTGCGGTAGTCATGTCGCCGAGACTGACGACATCCCCTGGCCGAACTCGCAGCCAAGCCGACGTGTCGACCTCGCGCCTGTTTGGCGGTGCCGGCCTCGGCTTGTCCATCTCGAAGAACCTGATCGAGCTCATGGGCGGGTCGATCAACCTCGAGTCCGAGTACGGCGTCGGCAGCAAGATGACGGTCCTGCTCAAGCTGCCAAAGGTGCCCGAGGAGCTCGCCGAGCAGGCCACCGAGACGCAGCCCACCTTGGCCGACTCGCTCCGCAAGGAGTCAATCTGGCTCCTCGTCGTCGATGACAACGAGCTCAACCGCGTCATCATCTCCAAGCTGCTCTCCAAGAGTACGTGGCCCTTGCTCCTGCTTGTGCTTGCGTGCTTCGACTCAGCTGACCTCGACGGAACCGCCACAGTGGGCTTCAACGTCGACAGCGTCAGCAACGGCTACGACGCGCTCGATGCCGTCGCCGAGAAGCAGTACAACCTCGTCGTCCTCGACAACCAGATGGACGGCATCGACGGCCTCGAGACCATGATGCGCATGCGCCAGTCCAACAACCCGCGCGTGTCCAAGGTCAAGGTCGTTGCGCTCACCGCTTCGGCTCTCAAGGGCGACGAGCAGAAGTGGCTTGCCAACGGCGCAGACGGCTACCTGTCCAAGGTGCGCATGTCCGCTGTCTCTCCTCTCACCGCGCCAAGCTGACTCGCACGGCCTGCCCCCTTGACTGCAGCCCGTGCGCTCCAACGTCCTCGAGTCGACCATCCTGCGTGTCCTCCAGCCGCAGACGGCGTCGCTCAACCGCCGCTCGTCGAGCACGAGCAACGGCACGTCGGCGGGCACGCCGGCGACCGAGCGCAGCGCGTTCGACTTTGTCGTCGAGGACGTGCCGGAGCACGCTGTCGCGCCGCTGCGCAGGCTGTCGAGTCACACGTCCTGAGCCGCGCCAGGGCCAGGGCGAGCCTCCCCTCCCCTCCCTATCGTCGTCTCGTCTGCCCGCCCTGTACACAGGTACCCCGCCCCCTCCTTCTCCATTGCACAAAGACCCTCTCCTGCCTTAGCCTCATCCTGTCGTTCTCCTGCACCTCTTCCGCCCCCATGTTTGTTGTATTGACTGGCGCGCGCCTCCCCTTCCTCAAGCCCACATGGACTCCGAGTATTCGCTGCATCGCACGCCTGTTCCCCACCTGTCTCTGGGCTCTTGAGAAGGCCTGTGCAAGCGTATTCGTGAGCAGGCTTCGCTGCACGGCCACCCGGCAGAGGAAGGACACTGCAGGGGTAGCTTGAACCCCTCGTCATCACCCGGCGAGCAGGCTCTCTCGACACCACTCACGTCGACCTCGGGATACAGGGCACCTCGTCGATCGAGTTTGAGAGAGATGACTCTGCCCTCACCACTCGTCTTTGGTGCGTCTGCCCCCCTGCGGCCCTCTCCTCGCACCGCCTCCTTCCCCCTCCTCCCCACTGACCCTCCCTCTCTCACGCCCGCGGCAGTCCCCAAGAAGGCTACGCAGGATGTCGACTTTGCTCCCAGCCTGCGCAGCGTCATCGCCAAGTCCTACTCCGAGTCGCCCGACGCCTACGCCGACGAGATCGCCGCCTTGAACCGCGCCCGGCAAGACGCCCTCCGCGGCTCGGCGGGCTCGGATGCCACGGCGCGCGACCTCCTGTACAAGTACTTCGGCCAGCTTGAGCTCCTCGAGCTGCGCTTCCCTGACCTCAGAGTCCCCTTCCCCTGGTGAGTGCTCTTCTCCCCGTGGCTGGCCGAAGTGGGGGTGACGACGAGCTGCAGCTGACCCCTTGGATCACCCAAACAGGAGCGACGCCTTCACGCACGTCAAGATCTCTCAGCAGTCTCTCGCTTACGAGAAGGCGTCCGTCATCTTCAACATCGGCGCGACCCTCGCGTCGCTCGCCGCCTCGTCGCCTCGCTCGGCCCCCGAGGGCCTCAAACGCGCCTTCCATGCCTTCCGTGCCGCAGCGGGCATGTTTGTCTACATCAACGACAACTTCCTGCACGCGCCCTCGACCGACCTGAGCAAGGAGGTCGTCAAGCTCCTCGTCGGCCTCATGACGGCCCAGGCGACAGAGGTCTTCATCGAGACGATGGGCCCCGCGACGGGCAAGGGCGCTGGCTTGCGCAGCAAGCTGTGCATGCAGGTGTCGGCGGCGTACGCGAGCATCGTCGAGGAGGTCAAGGAGTGGGTCGGCAAGGGCGTCTTCCTGCGCGAGTGGAGCCTCCTCATCCAGGTGCGGCACCTGCCCTGTTGCACATGTTCACGCGGCGGGGATTCAGCCTTCCTAGCTGATACGAATGCACGCCCGCAGGCCAAGGCCAAGTACTTTGCCTCGCTTGCCCAGTACCACCGCTCGGTCGCCGACAACGCGGCGGGCAAGTACGGCGAGGCGCTCGCGCGGCTCCAAGTCTCCGAGGCGGCCGCGAAAGAGGCCCACCGCTTTTCTCAGACCTTCACCGCCGCCTTCTCGACGACGTCGACAGCGACGTCGCTCGCGCCCGACGCGCCCGTCGCGCTCGCCGAGCTGACCAAGGCACACCTTGCGCTCGTCACCGAGGCGACAGCAAAGGCGCAGAAGGACAACGACATTGTCTACAACGAGGTCGTGCCCTCTGAGGCGTCGCTCGCCCCGATCGACAAGGGCAAACCCGTTGCCGAGCCCATCCCGATCCACGACGTCTACGCGACGCCGGACGTGCAAAAGATTGTCGGCCCCGACCTCTTCACCCGCCTCGTCCCGCTCTCGGTCCACGAGTCGGCGTCGATGTACTCTGAGGAGAAGGCCAAGCTCGTGCGCGCCGAGTCGGAGCGCGCCGAACTCGCCGACGAGGAACTCGCGTCCGCCCTCGAGTACATGGGCCTCCCCGCCTCGCTCGCGCGGTTCCAGTCTGGCGCCGCCGCACAGTCCTCGCTCGCCGACCCAGGCCCGCAGGTCCGCGGCTGGGCCGACGAGGTCCGCGCAGGCGAGGCGTCCGCCTCTTCGCGCGCCGACGAGTCGTTCCGCCGCCTTGCCTCCGAGCGGGACCGCGCGTCGCGCACGCTCGACGACATTGCGTCTGCGCTCGACGGCGAGAGCCGCGAGTGCGAGGCCCTCCGGGCACGGTACGGCCACCTGTGGACACAGTCGCCGTCGTCGAGCGGCACGAGGTCGTTCCGCGCGGACCTGCGCGCGCACCGCGAGAGCCACGAGGCCGCGGCGAGGTCGGACGCACAGGCCCGCGAGCTGTGGGACGCGGTGAAGAGGGACGTGGGCGTGTTGGCGGACCCGAGCGGGGAGGCGCTCGAGCGCGCGTACGCGGAGGCGGTCAGCGGGTCGGGCGCAGAGGCGAGCTTGCTCGATGACGACGGCGCTGAGGAGGAGGAGGAGACCAAGCGCCGCGTCGCCGAGGTGAGCGACGCCCTGAGCCGGCTCAACAAGATCAAGAAGGAGAGGGGAGAGGTGCTGCGCGACCTCAAGGAGAAGGTGCGTCTCGCCTTGTGTGCGCTGTTGCCTGTGCGACCCAGTGAGCTGACCTCGAGACCGCCCGTTCCCCGCAACAGGTCCAGACCGACGACATCTCGCACATCCTCATCCTCAACCGCAAGGGCTCGTCCGACGTTGAGCCTGCGCTGTTCGCGACCGAGCTCGAAAAGTTCCGCCCGCACCAGCAGCGCCTCACGCAGACGCTCCAGGCGCAGCAATCGACGCTCGCCGACGTCAACAGCGCGTTCAAGGCCTTGTCAGAGGGGAGCAAGGCGCGCCAGGTCCAGGGCCAGTGGGCCGCCGCCGAGCGCAAAAAGAAAGACCTGTCGAGCCGCTTTGGTCGCGCCGCACAGGTCTACGCCGACGTGCGGCAGGCGCTTGACCGAGGCTCGCAGTTCTACAGCGACCTCAACGACCTTGTCGAGGGTCTCCAGGCGCAGACGAGCTCCTGGCTCGCCGGGCGCACCGCCGAGCGGGACCGTCTTGCGGGCGAGGCCGACCTGCAGCAGCGGCTCGAGGGCGGCAGCTCGTCGTCGGGCGGACTCGATCGCGCCATGGACTCGCTGTCCCTCGGCGGCGGCGGCGCTCGCTCGCCTCCGCCGACCTCGTCGTACCCCTCTCCGTCGCCACAGCCTTCCTACCCGAGCCCCTCTGCCCACTCGCCGTACCAGCCTGCGCCGCCGCCCCCGCCGCCGTCGAACCCCTACGGCGCGCTCCCAACCTCGGGCGCCTTCTCCCTCTCCTCCGGCAGCGGCAGCCCGTCATACCCGAGCCGCGCGCCGTCGTACGGCTCGCCGGCGCCGCCCGTCCCACCCGCGCCGTATGGCTCTTCCTCAGCGTACCCTTCCCCGCCCGCGGCACATTCTCCCTACGGCGCCCCGCAGCGCCAGCCCTCTTTCCCTCCCCCGCCGCCACCCGCGCCTTCCACGCCGTCGTCGTACCTGCCGCCGCCGCCCAAGCCCGTCTCGTACGCGTCGTCGCCGGCGCCGGCGCCGTACCCTCAGCCCCCGCCGCCGCCTCGGCAGCAGTCGGGCTACCCGTACGCGTCGCCGCCCCCGCAGCAGCCGGCGGGCCAGTACCAGTACGGCCACGGACAGTACGCGCCGCAGGGGTACGGGGCGCAGCCGCCGCAGCCGCCGCAGCCGCCGCAGCCGCCGCAGCCGCCGCAGCCGCCGAGGAGGCCTTACTAGGTGGTGTCGGGTGATCGGGAGCGGTGGAGCTGTAGTCAAGTGACATTGTCGGTAGTGGCACGCGGTCCAGACTCAGACTGAGCGGTGTAGGCCAAACAGGTCACGCGGAGAGGGCTCGCAGCGACAAACGAGAGGGACTGGACGTCCGCGCGCGACAAGGCATGCACCGAGACCAGCTCGACAGTGTGCTACCCGAATCAACTCGCCCTCGCCCTCGCCCTCACCCGTGGCCCCAGGTGAATATCTCCAGCACGCGTGCGTAGCGCGGGTCGCCCGTTCCGATGCCCGCCCTGATCCACTGCACGAGGCGCGACCGGGCCTCGTCGTAGCGGGCATGCGCGTCGGCATCCGCCCCCGGCCCTCGGCTCAGCTCGTACAGGCGGTAAACGAGGAGCGTCTTGTGCTGCACGAGGCTGAACCAGGGCGTGCGCCAGTGCGCGTCGGGCGACGCCATCTGCAACTCGGATCGGCCGAGCCGCGCGAGCACTGCCCAGACGACGTGGGCGCAGATCTGTGCCGCTGTCAAGGCGTTGAACCGCCCGGCCTTGAATGAGGCGGCGCGGTTGTTTGGCACGGTCCCGGGCCTGGCGCCCTCGTCGGTGTCGCCGCTGACGGCGGTGCGGACCTGGATGGAGAGCATCGTCAGCTCTGCCCGCGAGTCTTCGTCGTGCGGTGTTGCGGCAAGGTCCTCGAGCACCGCCTGCATCACGGAGCAAGAGCGTCAAGAGCGTGCGCGAGCGCGAGCCTGCGGAGGGCGAGGAGCACGTGAAGCCCAACTCGGCCGATTCGTCGCAAGCATTGTCGAGCTCCCCTCGCAGCGTGGAGACCCCGACGGACCACGCGCGCTCGAGGAGGTCAAGGCGCACAGCGGCGCACGCGAGCTCGTCTGGCGTGAGCGGCAACACGGCGACAGGGCGGGCCTTGCCCGCGCCGCAGACGGTCTTGTGAGCCTGCCAGACCTGCGGACTCGCTCATGGTCAGCGGGGTCCGGACATTGAGAGAGCTCAGAGGAGGACGCACGAGCTTCTGGTGCTCCTTGCTGCAGGAAGAGTCAATGCCGACGGCCGGACACGCCGAGCAGCGCTGCGCCGTGAGGACGCCGCAAACCTCGCAGGGCTTGCGCGCGTGATCCGGGCGCCATCCTGGCCAGGTGACTGAGCGCGTCTGCAGCAAGTGCAAGTGCAGTCGGAGCTGGAGCTTGGGTGGGGAGGACGACAAGGTGGCCACGGGGTCGTGCGCTCGCTCGCCGGGTTCGCTGCCTTCCCTTGACACATTACCGGCTTTGCCGGATTGACCGCTTGCACGAACGCGCCAGGATCGCTGCACGAGCTCGCACAAGCCAGTTCTCACGTCATCCTGAGCCGTCGCCGCCCACCCCGCCCCCTCATCACCTCCGAATCGAATGAGCGCCAAGTGGGACGACACGTGCCTCGTGTGCGGGATCAAGGCTGGGAACCGCTGCTCGAGCTGCTCCAAGGCTGGGATCAACCTCGCCTTCTGTTCCCCCGAGCACCAGAAGCTCGTGCGTCAACATCTCTCTGCACGACCGTCTCCTCCACTGCGTCCTCGTCGAGCTGACGCTCTGTGACTTGCGCTCTTAAGGTCTGGAAGGTGCATCGCCGAGTATGCGGGCCAGGAAAGGCCAACCCCTTCACCTGGCCACTGCTCTCCGAAGCCGAGGCAGAAGAGGCGCTGAAGCACCTGCACAGACCGAGTGCCTCGATCCGGTCCCTCGCACCTGCCGTCTCGACCGTGGCCAAAGCTTTCGAGGTCTTTGCGCATGTCAAGCCCGAACGAGTCGCCGTGCGTCCTTTCCCTCGATCCGGGCTCCGCTGGACTCCCGTTGCCTGACCCGCTCGCCCGCCCGCTCAGCATGCCGTACGCTCTGTCACTGAGGGCACCTCAGCGGACCTGGCCACGTCGGAGCAAGCAGCGACAGCAGATCCTCTACGTTCTGCGAGCCTTCGAAGAGGCCCGCGTCACGGGCCTCGACCACGCCGAGGACGACGTGGGCGTCGTGTCGCACCTCAACGGCCTCGCACTGCACGAGTTGTGCATCTTCCCGCAGGAGCGCGACTACACGACTGAGACGTGGTACGCACTGTACTGCCACCTCATGCTCGCCAACTCTGCTGTCCTGTACCCGCTCCGCCGCGACGGGAGCGACGCCTCTCCCCTTGTCGAGCCAGAAGAGTGGGTGGATCGACGCCTGGCACGGGTCAACGACCTTGTCCGGACGCGCGCCGCAGCGACCCACCCTGGGCTCGCCGAGAACGTCTTGGCCCACTTGGGCGCCGCGGCGGAGATGTACGCCCAAGAAACTCGAGGCTGAGGCTGCGGTTTGTGGCTCGCGAATACGAAGAGGCGACTGCGAGGGCACGCGCGCTGAACGGCTTTGCGTAGCTCTGTACTGCACTGCACGGTTCATCTCCCAGAGACAACTGTCGTCGTGGGCGAGCTCGAGCTGGCCTCGAGCTGAGAGGTGCCGGCGAGAAAAGAGGGCGAGCGATCCCTGCGCTATTGCGGGCGCCTGATGTTTTGCGCTGTCAGATGATAGCTGCATCTACGCTCTCCCACAGCGAGCACGGGTCACGGTGACCAAGAAACTGTGAATCAGGTCGTGCGTGTGTGCCTGCGGGGGGCGGCGGGGATGCGCCTGTGGCTCTCGCTCGCCTCTCCCCCTCTCGCTCTCCTCCCTCCCTCGCTATAGACCTAGAGCTGCCCGCGATGAGTGACTACAGCGTCAAGACCGTCCCCACCAAGGCCTACCAGGACCAGCGGTCCGTCCTCCGTTCCCCTCCATCCCTCATCTCTCCTTCCCCCCCCCTCCCCCCACCCCACGCTTCTCCCCCCCCTTTCGTCACTCGCGCTCGCTCGCGCTCTCACAACCCTCGGGACCGCTCGAGGCGACCTGATCCACTGCGATGAAGAGCTGTCGAGCGCTCCAACAAGCGCCACACCAGGTAGAGCCTTCCTGACCTCGCCCCCGACCTTTGGTCCCACAGCCCCGGCACCTCTGGCCTGCGCAAGCGGTGCGCTGCCGGTTTTCTTCTCCTGTCAGCCCGTCGAGCCGCAGTGCTGACACGCTCTGAACGCCCACAGCGTCCCCGTCTTCAAGCAGGAGCACTACACCGAGAACTTTGTCCAGTCGATCCTGTCGTCCATCCCCGGCGGGCCCGAGGGCACCACGCTCGTCGTTGGCGGCGACGGCCGCTACTACAGCGAGGAGGTAACGCAGAAGATCATCCAACTCGCGGCGGGCAACGGCGTCAAGAAGCTCGTCATCGCACGCGACATCATCTTCTCGACCCCGGCCATCTCGCATGAGATCCGCGCGCGCAAGGCCACCGGCGGAATCCTCCTCACGGCAAGTCACAACCCGGGTGGTCCCAACGCCGACTTTGGCATCAAGTACAACATGGACAACGGAGGACCGGCCCCCGAGTCGGTCACGGACGCCATCTACGAGTCGTCAAAGACTATCACCGAGTACAAGCTCGTCGAGCTCCCGCAGGTCGACCTGTCCAAGCTCGGTGAGACCAAGGCGGGCCCGCTCGCGGTCGAGGTTATCGACGCCGTGACGCCGTACGTCGCCTTCCTCAAGACCATCTTCGACTTCGACGCGATCAAGGCCTACGTGCACTCGTCGGACGTGTCGGTCCTCTTTGACGGCCTGTCGGGCGTCACGGGCCCGTACGCGCGCGCCATCTTCATCGACGAGCTCGGCCTCGACCAGTCGGCCGTCCAGAACTGCGACCCCTCGCCCGACTTCAACGGCGGCCACCCGGACCCCAACCTCACGTACGCCCACTCGCTCGTCGAGGTCGTCGAGAAGAACAAGATCACGTTCGGCGCCGCGTCGGACGGCGACGGCGACCGCAACATGATCTACGGCGCGGGCGCGTTCGTCACCCCCTCGGACTCGGTCGCCATCATTGCCGACTGGGCAGAGTGCATCCCGTACTTCAAGGAGGGCGGCGTCAAGGGCCTCGCGCGCTCGATGCCCACGTCGACGGCGCTCGACCGCGTCGCAAAGGCCAAGGGCATCGAGCACTTTGAGGTCCCGACCGGTGCGTCCTCCTCGCTCGCTCGTCCCTGTCGGGGTCATTATCTGACCGCGTTTGACTGTGTGCGCGCAGGCTGGAAGTTCTTTGGCAACCTGATGGACGCGGGTAGGCTGTCGATCTGCGGCGAGGAGTCGTTCGGCACCGGGTCGGACCACATCCGCGAGAAGGACGGTCTGTGGGCTGTCGTCGGTGCGTCCGCGACTTGCTCGCTCTCACGCTCTCTGCTCGCGTGCTGTGTCACTCCCCGGAGTTGAGGGTGGGGCCGCACACTGTCGAGTCAGGACGTTCGCTGACCCCGCATCCCTGTGAACAGCGTGGCTCAACATCCTCGCCGCGGCGCAGAAGAAGGACATCAAGGGCATCAAGGGTGTCCTCCACGACCACTACTCGAAGTACGGCCGCACGTTCTTCTCCCGGTGCGCTTCCTCTCTCTCTCTCGCCCTCTCTTGGAGACGAAGCGCGCGAGGCCTGACTCGCTGACCCCTCGACGCGCAGCTACGACTACGAGGAGGTCGAGTCGGACGCGGCGAACAAGGTCATCCAGGAGCTCGAGTCTGCGTTCAAGGCCGACGGCTTTGTCGGCTCGTCGCTGAGCGCCACGTCGTCGTCGACCTCGTTCGAGGTGGCCGAGACGGGCAACTTTACCTACACGGACCCGATCGACCACAGCGTGAGCAAGAACCAGGGCCTGTACGTCACGTTCGTCGACGGGTCGCGCTTTGTCGTGCGCCTGTCGGGCACGGGCTCGCAGGGGGCGACGATCCGCCTCTACGTCGAGAAGTACAGCAGCGACAGCGGCGAGTACGACGCCGACACGCAGGAGGGGCTCAAGCCCCTCATCGAGGTCGCGCTCAAGCTGTCCAAGCTCGTCGAGCACACGGGCCGCAAGGAGCCCACCGTCATCACCGTGCGTCCTGTGTCTCTCTCGTGTCTCCTGCGTCTGTCCAGATCGCTGATTCTTGCCCCCACTCGTGCGCAGTAAACGGTTGTTTCCATCCCTGACCCGTCCCCAAAAGCCTCTCGCCCTCTCTTCTCTCGTTTAGCCCTCCTTCCCAGCAGTCGCAGCAGTGCCAATCACATCGTCGGTATTCTCCCCGCGCGACTCGGTCCCGAGTTGCTCGTTCTCTCCGCGCATGCCCGGCCAGGGCCTGGTCGGGAAGGGGAGCGCAGAGAGAGAGAGGGCAAGCGCGCCCGCCGATTCTCACTTCGGTCCCCTCCGCTCGCAATGCGCTCAGGTCCCTCGCTCTGGAGGCGCATCAAGCGGACAACGCTTTCATGCCTCACTGCGCCCCCTGCAAGCACAAGGAGGCATCGCTCTCGCTCTCTCGCAGCGTGCCCAAGATGGAGTGCTTGAAAAAAAGCAGGCCGCCTGATCTCTTTCCACCCGCTGCTGCGCGCGCAACACCCAGTGCCTACGACGACGACGAGACAAGGACAGGAGGAAGAGAGACCCGAGGGAACAACGGCCGCAACCCAACAAGCTCGCGAGCAACCGCTCAGTCCGGTGGTGGAGGACTGCGCAGTTTACGCCGACAGGAGCGTCTGCTTGAACTCCTTCGAGGCGCGCTCGAGGGGCTGCTTGGCGCCCTGCTTCTTGGCGCCGGCCTTGGCGCGCTGCTCGGCGGCGTGGGCCATGCGCTTCTGCGTCGCGGCGTAGGGGTTCATGCGGAAGAGGACGGCGCGGTTGCGGAGCGGGTTCTTCTTCTGCGCGACGCCCTTCTTGGTCGTCGGCGCGCCCTGCTCGCGGCTGTGGGAGGACGACGCGGGTGGGGGGTCATGGTTAGTCACGGGGCACATGGGAGGACGAGGAGCGGGCAACAACGCACAGGACAGCCTGGATCTCGGCCGAGTTGATGACGGACGAGATGTCGGTCTGGGTGACCTTGTTGATCGGGAGCGAGTAGCCCGACTTGAGGGCCGACGGCTTGTCGTACGTGCCAAAGACCTCGTCGAGCTGGGCAAAGGCGCCCTCGGTCCAGATGACGAAGCGGCCGAGGTGGCCACCGGGCGCGAGCTGGAGGAGGTTGAGCGAGCGCACGTTGGCCGTCTCGACGCCGGGGATGTTGCGGAACGCCTTGACGAGGCCCTTGTCCTCGTTGTAGATGACGAGCGGGCCGCGGCGCTGGCGGAAGGCGCGGTTGCGGCTCTTGCCACGGCCGGCACGGACCTTCTTGGACGCGATGACCTTGGTGACGTCGGCGTGGGCCTGGAGGCCCTGGAGCGCGGCGACGGCCTCCTTGGTCTTCTGGACGCCCTCGACGTCGTTCGAGACGACGAGCGGGATCTCGGAGACGCCCTCGATGCGGTGGCCGCGGGCGAGGACGAGCGAGGGGAGCGCCGTGGCGGCAACGGCACTCACGACGGCGAAGCGGCGCTGGTTGACGTTGACCTTGACGTGCCACTTGCGCCAGACCTTGGTCGGCGCAAACATGCGACCGCCGCGGCACATGTTGCCGAACGCGGCCTGGCCCGAGCGGTGCGTGCCACCGCCGCCGACACGCGGGATACGCGCGACGGCACGGCCAGTGCCCCACGACTCGGCCGAGGTCTGGTGACCGGCGTTCTCAGCGACGGAGTACGGCTGGCGGCGGTTCTTGGCGACGCTCTTGTGGATCTGCGCGACCACGTCCGAACGGATGGGCGCAGTGAAGACGGCCGCTGCGGGGATGCAGGCTCGTGTCAGTGACCTGCGCCAACGTTGCTTACGTTCTTTGGCAGTGTGGCGGGAGACACTGCTGAGGAGCGAGGGAGCGAGGAATGAAAGGGGAGACTCACGGAGCGGGAGAGTGCTCGTCGACTCGCCCTTGAGCGAACGAACCTGAACGACGGGACGGCTGGCCATTTTTCTGTGCGAGTGGGTGTATTGCGCACGAGCAGGGCAAGGGCAGGCGGGAGAGGGCACAGAGAGAGAGAGACGGTCAGCGATCAGCAGTCGAGGGGAGGCGGGGCGAGGGTTGTGGGCGAGGTCGGGCCGCGAGCGCGCACCGTGCGAGTGCCGCGCCTGCGCCAGTCGTGCATGGTGCAACCTCTCAGCCGCTCAAGCTGCGCGTGGCACGCCCTGGAGGGCGACAAGGGCGAGTTCGAGGTGCCGCCGTGCAAATGTGCTCGTGGGCGGAGAGGGGGCGGGCGGCGGCTCGAGGGGGCGCGCGTGCGTGTGTGCCGTGCAGAGTGGTGCAGAGAGGGACCAACGGGCAGAGAGGGGATGCGGGCTCACGAAGAGAAGAGTCGGTCACGGGGGAAGAAAGAAGAGAGAGGGCGGCGAGGGCGCGGCCGGGCGAGGGGCGAGGCCCAGGCTCTCTCTGCTCCGCGGAGCTGAGGCGTCGCGCGCTGCGGGGTCGAGCTCACCTCCGCCGCCTCATCTCCCTCTCGAGATCCACCTCGCTCGCTCGCTCATCTCGTCTCGCACCAGCCCTAGCCATGAGCGACGACGGCTACAGCTCAGACTCTGCCTCGGACGGCAACGCCTCGTTCGACGACTGGCAAGAGGAAGACCAACCGGCTCTCTCCCTCTTCGACAACCACCAGCTCCCGTCGGCTCGTGCCGCCCTCGAGCATGACCGCGACACGCACGGCGTCGACCTGGCCCTCCTCGCGTCGACCCTCGGTGCGCCTCGCCTCCCCCCTTCTCCCGAGTGCAGACTCCCAACTCCCGCTCACCTCCATCTCCCACCCAGACTTCTTCGAGCGCATCCGCCTCATTAACTGGATCCGCGCAACCGTCCGTCTCTCTCGCGCGCTCCACTCGCCGCGGACGCGCGCTGACCCCGCTGCGTGCGCCCCATCCCCGCGCCCTGCAGAAGCCCGACCCGGCGTCGCTCCGCCGCCTCGACCGCAACGCCGCCTTCCTCGACGACGACCAGTTCCTCAAGCCCGTCATCGAGGACGATGCGCTCCTCCGTGCGTCGTCATCGCCCTCCCCACGACGCGTGACGCCCGTCTGACCTACCTCGCCGCCCGCCCGCAGAGCTCGACTTCGACTCGCTGTCTCTCACCACCACCGACGCCGCGCCGTCCACCTCTGCAGGTGGTCTCGCACCCCCCGTCCCTACCGCATCCTCTTCCTCGGGCGCTGCGCTCGACCCCTCGGCGCAGGATCTCGTCGATGCCCTCCGCGCGCAGCTCTCCGACGCCCAGGCCGCCAACGACCAGCTGCGCAAGATTGTCCGCTCCCGTCTCGGGGGCGTCATGGGCCTCGATGAGGCTGCGAACGCGGCGGACGAGCCGGCGGTGGTGAGTGCTGCTGCGGCGGACAAGGGCAAGGCGAAGGAGGTGGATGGCGAGGTCAAGGACGGAGAGGCGATCCACAAGGACGACGACCACTATTTCGAGTCGTACCAGTACAACGGTGAGTGCTCTCGTAACTGTCTCTGGACGAATTCCAGACTGAGCCCGCCCACTCACCGCACAGAAATCCACGAGGTCATGCTCAAGGACCGCGTCCGCACGCTCGCGTACCGCTCCTTCATCCTCGACCCGTCCAACTCGGCCCGCTTCGAGGGCAAGGTCGTCCTCGACGTCGGGTGCGGTACGGGGATCCTGAGCATGTTTGCCGCGCGCGCGGGAGCCCGCAAGGTGTATGCCGTCGACGCGAGCAACGTCGCGTACAAGGCCGTGCGCAACGTCAAGGCCAATGGGTTCGAGGGCACGATCGAGGTCATCAAGGGCAAGGTCGAGGAGATTGACCTCCCGGAGAAGGTGGACGTCATCATCTCCGAGTGGATGGTGCGTCTCGCTCTTTCGTCCCTCTGACTTTCCGTGCTCGTCGCTCCGTCGCTCCCCGAGACCAAGACGCTGACGCACGGTTTTCCTCCCGCAGGGCTACTGCCTCTTGTACGAATGCATGCTCGACTCTGTCCTGTATGCGCGCGACAAGTACCTCGCCCCCGGCGGCCTCATGGTCCCCTCGCAGACGTCCATCCTCCTCTCGGCGTACGCCGGCGCCCCCTGGTACCAGGACCGTGTCACCTTCTGGGACGAGGTGTACGGGTTCGACATGAAGGCCATGAAGGACAAGATCGAGGACGAGGCCATCATTGAGGTGGTGGACGATGGAGAGGTCGTCAGTCAGGAGCAGTCGATCGCCGTTCGTCCCCCTTTTCTTCCTCCTCGGTCTCTCGAGAGGACATCACGAGTTCTGACACGCCGCGCGCTCCAAAAGGACATCTACACCCAGACGGCGACGATCGCCTCTCTGTCCTTCTCGTCCCCCTTCACCCTCCCCATCACGCGCGCGCCCGCCTCGTCCCCCTCGTCGACCTCGTTCACCCTGCACGCCCTCGTCGCCCACTTCGACACCTTCTTCACCTCTGCCCCGCGCCTCTTGTCCCCTCCCGCGCGCGCCGCGTCCGCGAGCGCACCGGGCGAGGTCTTCTTCACGACGGGCGCGTGGGACACGCCGACGCACTGGAAGCAGACGATGCTCGTCCTGCGGGAGCCGATCACGGGCGTCGAGGTCGGCGACAGGGTCGAGGGGACGATCCGGTTCGACAAGAACCCGGACAACTCGAGGGAGTTGGTCGTCGAGGCCGTGTGGGACGTCGTGGGACAGGAGGGCGCCAGGAAGAGCCAGGGAGCGCAGGCGTGGAAGGTCAGGTAGAGAGGAGGCGCTGCCGGTAGACCAAGAGACGCTATGGCAACGGACGAGCGTCGACTCAGGGCGGCACGGACCGCTCCGCTGCTTGCTCTCTTCTCTGCTTGCTCTCGCCAGCTCTCGCTTCTGGCTCCCCGCCACCCCTGGACAAGCTCGCGTTTGTTGTGTCTGTCTGCACCCTCGAGGCTCGACCCTCCTGGTCCGCGCGCGCGCCTCTCAGCCGGTCGCGCTCGACCCGCGAGCGTTCGTCCCAGTCCGTTGCCGGTTTCCCTGCTGCCGCTCTCTTCCCTCGTCCCACGCTCAGAGCATGTCAACTCAGACACGCACGTCCTGGCCGACGGTCGGCTCTCTGTGGCCGCACTGGAGCGACCTTTTCCTCGCGACGCAGCTCGCCGCCCTTCGCACCGGCTTCGGGGAGGTCGAGCGCGTGTGGATCGCGGACGAGCCTTCGCGCCTGCGCATCCGCTGTGCTGCCAAGTGGACATCGGACAGGTACCCTGCGCTCTGGTGCGACGGCGTCGAGGCCGTCGCTGTCGATGCCGAGGACCCGACAGGAGCTTGGACGGTCGTCGACGCGCCCAACTTCGACCGCAAGACCGAGTCTGCAGGCTGGCAGGACGCAGTGGACGAGCTCAAGGTGCGGATTGCCCGCGTTACATGTCCGGCCTCTTCGAGTCGACGGTGCAGCTGACGCGCTCGTCTCTAGCAGGCTGAAGCGGCCAAGGTCCTTGACCTCCGAGCGGGCAGCGAATCCGCTCCCGGGGCCGGGCTACGCAGGCTCGAGGGCTCGTTGCGCTCGCTCGCACGGCGCGATGGCCGCTTTCTCAAGTGCGCGCACCTCGAAGACGACCCCACGTTTTCCTGCGTCCTCGACAGCTGCGACTTCGTCGTCCGACTGGAGAGGCTCAACGAGGTCGGCATCACTTCCAGCCAGCGCATGGAGTGGAGATGTGTCGAGATCCGCAGCGAGCACACGTGCGAGTCGAGCGCCGCGCAGCCGCATGACGACCTCCAGGCGAGCATGAGCTTCTTCGTACGTCGGCTTTCCCCCGTAGCCGGGCTGCTAGCCGGCTTGCATCTGACCGCGTCGCACTCCACGCAGCCGTTCGTGCAATTCCAAGCCGGCTGCACCGCCGAAGTCGCTGCCGAGGCTCGTCGCCGCGACCGTGACCTCGTGCGCCCGCCTCGTATCATCTCGACGGTCACCTTGCTGACCGTTCGGCCAACGTAGCTCACATTGCCCATTGAGAAACACCTCGGTACCTTTCCAGTCCAGGCCGCCAAGTCCAGCAGCGCCAAGTGCGCCGAGGTCGTGGACCGATGCGCCTCGCTCTTCGCCGCCGAGTCCGCCTTCTCTCAGGCGGTCGACGCAATCGAGCAGCTCGAGTCCGACGTCAACGATGCGCAGAGGCGCCTGGAGGCCGGGCGCGAGCTCGTCGAGGCGTGGCGCAGGCGTGTCGAGAAGCAGCGCAAGAAGCTGCGCCGCGAGGTCAAGGACGTGCACAGGGAGCTGGTGCGCTTTCACGTCCTGTGCGCGGTCCGCCTAGATGTGATGAGGCTCGCACTGACCTGTCGGGTAACGTGGGCGCAGAACGGTGGGTGCAGGAAGAACACTGGCAAAAAGCGCAGCCACAACCACCTGCCAGCGCCAAAGGAGCAAGGCGCCGAGTCAGGCTCAGGTTCAGGCTCGGTCGCCATCGCAGCAGAGCAGACATAGCGGTGCAGACCTGTCATAGGAGGTCTGCCTCGGTCTCTCGATCTGTCGTGGGCAAGTGCCACCTCGAGAGAGACTTGCGAAGGTCGACGTGAGCGCTTTTTGCTGGCCGATGCGCTTCCCGCCCCCGCTGATTAGCCTGCACTGCGGCAATCGTAGCACGCTGTGAAGGAGACGCTCCGGTTGCCTCGGCAATGTTGCGCTCCCCCTGCCTCACTGCCACCTCGCCACCTCCCTGCCCTCGCCGTCCTCCGCGCCCGTACCCACACCCCATCGCCACCTCCCCCTCTCCCTCCACTCGCGCATCCAGCTCTGCACAAACTCGACCTCGGCGCGGTGGATCTTGGCGATCTCGCGCGGCTCTTTGCGGCCGGGCGGGAGGCCCTGCGGGTGACCGGGGCTGTCAGCTCGAGCGAGAGGAGTCGAGAGGTTCGAGAGAAGATGAGAGTGAGGAGGCGCACGTTCTCGTCCCAGTGGTGCACGCCGCCCTTGATGAGCTTGAACGGCCGGCGGAGCGTGTCCTTGCGGTGCGGGTTGGGCGCGATCGGCGAGTGGGGCGTCGCGTAAAGCCAGGCTGCAGAGCAGAGACGTGCAGTGGAGGGTCAGCGGGGCGGTGAGGTGAGCGGAGACGGCAAAGGATGTGGCGCACGGTCCTCACTGCCGTCGACAAAGGCGAGCCGAGAGTGAGCAAGGTCGAACGAGCCCCACTGGTTGATCTTGTGGACGGCGGGCATGCTTGACACGCCTGCTCACAACGCGTGCAAAAGAAGTGAGCAAGTGCGGATGCAAGACCGGCCGAGAGGAAGCAGAGCAGGCCACGCACTGTTGAGCTTGCCCGGCGGGAACGCCTTGCCGCAGATCTTGCCCGTGTACTCGAGCGTGAGCAAGCGCGAGACGAGCGACGGCGTACCCTCTGGTGCAGCGCCAATGAAATAGCCCCACTCTGCAAGAACGGATGGCGTCAGGGCGGCTCGCGGCGGGCAACAGAGGTGGCAAGGAATTGGGGCGCACCCGAGCAAAACTGCCACGCCCACGACTTCCACTCGTACTCGTCCAAGCCGTCTCCGCTGTACTCGTCCGTCCCAAAGCACGCGTCTTGCAGCTCGTCAGGCGGGCACAGGGCCGCGATGTGCTCCTTGACGTAGGCGGCGTAGGTCGACATGCTCGCGAGCGTCTTGCGCGGGTCCTTGGGCAGTGCGAGCCCGTCGAGCCCCTCGAGCAAGGCCGCGTCAATTGGACGCGCTGGGGTCGAGAGAGACGAGGTGTTGCCCGTCAAGGCGTCGCAGAAGGCGTCAAAGCGCGAGCTGCCCACCGTCCCGTCCCAGTTGCGCGCCTGCCACGACCCGAGCGGCAGCGCGAGCGCGTTGACAAAGTCTGCGTCGGCCGTGACATTGGACAGGCCAAAGAAGGACTTGAGCGACGGCGTGACGAGGGAAGAGTTGAGCGACAGGAGCGAGTCGATGAGGGCCGTGTTCTCGGCCAGGCGCTCGATGCAGTCGGCGGGCGCAGATGCGCGGATGGGCTGCAGCCAATGGATTTGGTCAGTAAAGCATACGCACGAGCCAAGCCGGGATACGGAAACCAACCTCGTAGTACTGCCAGAAGTCGACGATGGCGGTCGTCACTGCCGAGCTCGCGATGGCGCCCCAGAAGACGTCCGGGTGGAGCTTTCTCGCGAAAGCGGCCTTGGCACCTGCATAGCTCCCGCCGACGTAGAGCCAAGGTGTAGACCCGCCGGCCGTGAGGTTGAGGTGCGCGAGCCCGGGGAGCTCGACCGTGCGCGCAAAGTGGGCGCTGTCGTGCAGCGACTGACGCGTGTCGAGAAAGCGCAGGTCGTCTGTCGAGAGTGACGTCGTCGGAAAGGACGAGCCGTAGTAGCGGTGCTCAAGGATGATGCCGATGCCGCCGGTTGCCTCGCTCAGGATGCGGAGGATGCCCTGGCGCAGGAAGGGGATCCTGCCCGCGCCATCTGTCTCGCCGCCGTCCAGGAGGATGACAGGCCCGCCCTGCTTGTAGTACGACGCGTCGAACCAGTAGCGCTGCGGGAAGGTCGCGTTCGGTTGAGGTGGGGGGACGGCCTGCGCGTGGGGCGGGTGTCAGCTCGTCATCACGCAGGTGCCGTAGCCTGACTGCCAGCAAGCTTGCGAGTTCGGTGGGGGCGCTGGTCGCGAAGGAAGCGACGCGAGGAGGATCCGGACGGACGCACCGGGTCGTGCGAGACGAGCTGGTTAAACGTGTGCGCCGGGTAGTCATGCCCCTCGTCGGGACTCGAGAAGGACAGCTGCTCGCTGCTGCTGGGCCAACCCGTCCCCTCTGCGCCCTTAGAGGCGACTTGTTCCTGGATTCGGAGGCGGCGATGGAGGCCCAGCGGGAGGGCGGGTGAGCCGTCGAGGAGCGCTTTGGCGGTCAGCAGCGGCTCGGCTACCACCAGCGAGGCAAGCCCAGCCAGCAAGGCGGAAGCGAGGAGCATGGCGTGAGGAAGGGAGGAGACAGGTCCGCACGAGCGACGCCGGCGGCCCCACTCTCGGAAGCGCGCGAGGAGCCTGTGTCCTGGATGTCTCGACAGCGACTGCGGGCGTGTACTGCTACTGACTGCACTGCTCTGTGTCTATCGATCTACAAGTAGGCCCAAGAGACCGGCCCTGGCCCGGCGCCTGAGCGAGCCCTGCACGCTCCTCGTGATTGCTGCTGCTGCCCCTCCTCCTCAGGGCAGCCAGCCCCCTCGCCTGCAGCCTCGTCCTCTTCGCCGTCAACCTCAGGCGTTGAAGTCGCTCGGGTCGGCGCCCATGCGCTCCCACACCATGGCGTAGTGTCCATCGACCGGCCCTCCCTCGCCCTTGACAAAGTGCGTCTCCTGATCGCCCATCTCCTTGCACATCTCGCTCGCCGAGTGCCGCAGCCCGAGCGTCACCTTGATCTGCGGCGGGCTGCGCTCGTACTCGACGAGCTTGGGCGGCGTCGTCGGCTCGTTGTTGGCGACGAGCGCGTCCGTCTCGACGGAGCACATGATGTTCTGGACGGCGACCCCGGCTTGGTTCCAGCCGGTGTGCCCTGCCTTGATGACGCCCGCCGCGGCAACCTGTACGTCGAGAGGGGGCGTCAGGATCGCGTGGGGGAAGGAGGTGCCTAGAGGAAGGACGCACGTCGCCGATCGAGTAGACGTTTCGTCGCAGCTTCTCGCTCCGCTTGTCGGCGTTCGGCAAGGCTGCAACGTCGACCTGGAGCGTTGGCCGGATCTTGACAAAGCCCCACTCGTCGAGCGCTTCGGGCATCCACTGCTTGAGGAGCTCCGAGTTAGGCTTCTGGCCGGTGCATCGCAGCTGCAGTCGCAGTCGGGTCGATAGGGCAGTGCGGTCAGCGAACAGAGTTGAGCGGATCCGAGAGAACCCTCCCGACGAGAGAGCAGAGGCGTACCAGGAGATCGTACTCGAGCTCGCGCCCGTCGCGCAGCTTGACCGTCTTGAGCGTGCCCGGCTTGTCCTCCTCCTGCGGCGGCAGCTGCAACCGTTCACCAAGAATGACCTTGACGCCAAGCACCTCGAGCCGTCGCACGATCTCGTCGTGCATCTCCTGCTTGTAGAGCGGCAGGAAGCGGTCTCGCGAGTGCACGAGCGTGATGTCCTTCTTTGGCGGAGGCGCCTCGCCCTCGGCGAGGTTGAGGTGCGAGACGTTGTCGGGGTTGTTGTACAGGTCGGCGATGTCGGAGGCAAACTGAATGCCGAGTGCGCCCCCTCCGGCGATGAGCACCTTGGTCGCGCGCTTGATCTCGGCGCCGCGACCCTGCGAGACCGGGAGCCGAGTCAGCGTTGCTCGATGGTGAGGTATGTGCGGGCTACGCACCTCGAGGAACGCCACGCCATCCTTCTTGGTCCGGGCTCCGGACGTCAAGCATGGCGGAAGCTGGCATCCAAGCGCCTGTCGATAGCGACAAGGCTCGTCAGCGTGGCCGTGAAGTGAGGCAACGACGAAGGAGATGATCACGCACGTAGATCATGTACTCCCAGCTCAGTCTCCGCGTCGACCTCTTCTTGTCCCGCGGCGCCGCGTCCAGCCGCGCCGGCTCGAGCTCCTCCGTCAGCGTCTCGATCTCTTCAGCCTCGCCCTCGAGGTCGCGCTCGTGCTCGAGCAGGTCGCGGTCGAGCTCGATAAAGTCGTCGTTGAGGGCGGTGACGGATGCATGGATGACGACGTGTCGAGCCTTGTTGGACAGCGGGAGCGAGGCGTTGGTGGTGCCGGCGTCGGAGGCGGGGAGCACGCCCGTGTACGGGATGAAGGTCTTTGCCGAGTGACCGGGCACAACGCTCACTCTGCGAGTTTAAGTCGTCAGGATTGGGCTCACTTGCCTGTGGAAGACACGGGCGCACCGAGGGTGAAGGTAGAGATCTGCCGGTGGAAGCAGGAGAGTCCAAGGTCAGCGCGAGATCCCGAGCCACACGCTATCGCTGTGAAAGACCGCGTTGCATGTGTCGCACGGGCGGCTTCCTCGGTCGCGGCCGAGAGCAGGCTCAGGCTTCGGCTCGCCACCGCCAACAAGCCCGCGACGGCGGCCCACGGCCCACAGAGGTGGAAGTGCAGCTCACGGTTAAAGTGACTGTGGACGAGCGAGACGAGCAACGGGTCAGCTCTCGTAAAGACCGGCGGGCGAGAGAAGGCGGGCCGCGGGAAGACGTCGACGGCGGCGACCGCGGGAGACCGGGAGTTGCGCACCTCTGACGGTCAATGACGACGACGCGGTGTGTCGGCGGGAGTGTCCGCGAGAGCAGCTCGGCTGCTCGGGCGCCTGCGGGATGGAGCGTGAGAGGGTGAGCATTGGGCCAGTTCACCGCTCGGCGGCGGCGGCGGAAGAGATGACGGGCGAGGCCAGCTCACCCGCGTAGGACGCGCCGAGGACGACGACGTTGCGAGTAGCGGCTGGTGCAGCGAGGGCGACCATGCTGTCGGGAAGACACTCGTGGGCGTGGTGCAGGAGAGCGAGGACGGGGAAGAAGGAGTGCGGTGCGGCTTGTCAGATTGTCGGACCCGGCGAGCGCGGCCCCGATTGGCTTGTCGCGCGGCTCTCGATCTCGAGCTCGGGGCCTCGCCTCGCCACTTGGTGTCGGCGACTCGCACTGGCCTTGCGTCGCTTGGGCCGCCTGGGCCGCCGTGCGCACGCTCTCCAGCTTTGCTCCTCAAGCTCTTCTGAGGGGCTGCGACCCTTCGGAGGCTTGCCACTGCTGTCTTTTTCTCGAGTCGTCCGCGCGGCCCCACATTGTCTTCTCTTCGCCCAACGTTCGCAGTTGGTCCGCAGGCTTGTCTATGTGATGCCGGCTCGACGTGCCCACAGGCCCTCTCCGCGACGCGCCTGATGGACCGGCCGGCAGATACACGAGTGCACGGGCTCATGTCAGCGCCGGCGCCGTGCGGTGGTTGGTCCCTGCTCACCGAGGGTCCGAGCCAGGTACTGTTCGCCGGGCGGAGACAGATCTTCCGTCGCTGCAGCAGCTCGCCTCGTCCGCGCGCTTTGCTCTGCTCGATTCTGCGAGTCTGTCTCCTCTAGTCTCGCCGCCTCACATCGCTAGGTCGCACACGCGAGACTCGACGACTCTCCGCGCCAGCCACGAACGTGACGACCTCGACCGAGGAGTGACATCCGTGGCCGACTCCGAGGCGCCCTCTCTCTCTCTCGTTCTGAGAGCACGACTCTTCGCGCCTGACTGGTCGGTTCTGCCTGCTGCGACTCGATGCCTGGCCTAGACCAGAAGGCGACGGCGCGGCACCTGCGCAAGGCTGGGACTCACGACGAGGTCGAGGAGGTCCTGGCGGCTTACCTGCACTCGTGCGTCGCTCTGCACATGCTCAGCTCGTTGCTCCGTCACTGACACACTGAAGGGACACCTGCAGCAAGCAGCAGAGGGCGAGGAACGGCGCGCAGGCCCAGCGCAAGCTGTACCTCCTCGGGTTCTACCTCCAGGCCGTGTGTGTCACGCAGTTCCGCTTCGCCTCGAGGCACACCCTTGGTCCACCTGTCTGTACTCACTCGTGCCTTCTCGGCAAACAGGGAACTCGGCCCGCTCGTCGACCGTCACTCTGCTGCCTTCCGCTCGGTGGGCTCTCTCGCCGCCGCCTCGGTCCCCGCCGAGTTTGTCGTTCACCCGACGACAGATCTGGGTCGCCAAGCATGGAACGATGCACGTCGCGTGTCGACAGGCCTCTTTTCGCGCTCGAATTCGTCGTCGCCGGCGTCGAGCGCGGCCAGCAGCGCGCACGAGATCGACTTGGGCAGCTCGCGCTCGCGCCCGAGCCCGCCCGCCGGCAATCCCCTCGACAGGTGCGCCGTTTCGGAAGTCAGCGTGCTGGGCCTCCGCCATCGCAACGACGGGGGTTGACCTCTCGTACTTCTTGCTCGCCGGGTTGCAGGTTCCACCCGCCCGGCTACGTCGACCCGACGACGGGCTACGTCGACCGCTTCGAGCCAGAAGGTCGTCGCCGCGTCGCAGAAGAGGACGAGCGTCTCCCAGCGTATTGACCTCCATCGTCGACCCCGGCCCTCTCTCTCGACTCTCGACCTGACCGGCGAAAAGCCTCCGCGCACGGAGAGCTCCCCGGTCCCCGCCTGCCTCCTATTCTTGTCTGCCACCTCCTGTCCTGTATTTAGCTGTCGTCGTCCGTGCGCACGTTGGACAGCGATGTCAGGAGAGGCTCTAGAGGAGACGAGAAAGAAGAAAAGAAAAAGGCCGCCCCGAGCGGGACTCGAGCCGAGCCGAGCCGCCGAGAGCAATTGGGCCCCGGTGCGGCCTCAAAGCGATGACGGTGCGCGTTTCAGAGCTTTGCACTCGAGCTCCCCTCGCACCCCCTTCCCTCCTCTACGCTTACCCGCAAACCTCGACACACATCGAGAAGAATGCTCCCTCGCAGTGCCATCAGCTCTCTCAAGGCGGCGTTGCCCCGCCGCACGTTCGCGACGTCTGCTCGCGTTGCCAGTGGCCTCCCTCGCAACCCGGTCGCTCCCCTCGCGTCGACCGAGACGGTCCCTCGTCGCCGTGGTGTCGCCTCGACCCCGCCGGCCTTTGACCCGCAGGAGCCGTCTCACGCTGCCGTCAAGGAGGACATCGTCATCCCCTACCCCGAGTGCGTCGGCCCGCTCCCCCTTCTGCGCTCGCCTTATCTTGGGCCGCTCCCTCGCAACTGAGCCCCGAGCTGACTCCCGATGGACCTCCAGTGAGTCCGAGTTCCCGCCTAACGACCTCGGCCACAACATGGAGGGCCCGGACGTCGACGTCGGCCGTCACAACCGTCGCACCCTCGCCTCGTTCTCCATGACCGGCAAGGTTCGTCCCTTGTGCTTTTCTCTTGAGTCTCTCGTTGCTCTATCAAACTGGTTGCTAGCCGTGCGACTGGCCCGCGGACGGTACTCGCGCTCCCCGGAGTCGAGGAACGTGCCGCTAGCGCGAGCAGGGTCGATCACGCTCCGGGCAATTTCGACGCGGCTGAATGCTGTCCTCTTGAGCCGCGCTGACACTTTGCTCTGCGTGCTCGTGCAGGTCTGCGTCGTTACCGGTGCTGCTCGCGGCGTGAGTCACTCCCCCCACGCTTGCCGGCCGAGAGAGCCGTCATTGCCCTGTTCGGCCCCCGTGTTCTTTGCGGGGCCCGCTCTGATGTGCCCGTCCCCGTCCCCGACACCGTGCGAGGAAAACGACTGACGCTCGCCAACGACGCTGCACAGCTCGGCAACCTCATGGCGCGCACGTTCGCCGAGTCCGGCTCGAACCGCATCGCCATCCTCGACCTCGACCAGAAGATGGCCGAGACGGCCGCCAAGGAGCTCGTCGAGTGGTTCGAGGAGCACGGTCAGGCTGAGAAGGGCGAGATCGAGGCCATTGGCCTCGGGTGCGACGTGTCGAGCGAGCAGAACGTCAAGGAGTGCTTCCAGACCGTCAAGGACAAGTTTGGCCGCGTCGACGTTCTCGTCACCGCTGCTGGCATCGTCGGTGCGCTTCAGCTCCTCTCGTATGCACTTTGTGAGTGGTACTGACGCTTTGAGATGGCTGGCGCGCGCAGAGAACTTCCCCGCGACCGAGTACCCGGCCGACAAGTTCCGCAAGCTCATGGGCATTAACGTCGAGGGGTGCGTCGTGGTGCTCTCCTCTCCCATATGGCACGTGCTGACTCGAGTCCTCTGTGCAGCTCGTTCTACTGCGCGCGCGAGGCCGCCAAGGACATGATGGCCCGTGACGCCCCGGGCTCGATCGTCCTCATCGGTTCGATGTCGGGCGCTGCCGTCAGTGAGTCGACGCGCTTCTGTCGCAGAACACTGCCGAGGAGGCGATCCGTGCTACGGCATTGTCGCCGGCCATCTCCTCTGAAGGCGACTCGAGACTGACCCATCCTACACCTCCCCTCCCCTTTCCCCGCCACACAGACATCCCGCAGCCGCAGGCTCCTTACAACGCTTCGAAGGCTGCTGTCCGCCACATGTGCTCGTCGCTGGCTGTCGAGTGGGCGACCAAGAACATTGTGCGTGCTCGGTCCCTCGCCTTGTCCGGATCGGCGCCGCTCCTCGGTGTTTGTGCGCCCCGACGGCGACAAGCTTGTTGTTCGCCCCTTGCACACTCTCGCATGTCTTTGTGACGCACGTCGTCAAGGGCGAAGCGAGGCACTGGCCCGTCTTGTTGCTAGGGCCGTCTCAAGACGCCGCGCCCGACGACTCGTCCCTGTGGCCGGCCCTTCGACTGCCTTTCCCTGGACTCTGTCTACCGCTCAACGCTACGCATGGCTTATTAAGACTGTCACTGACACACGTCATGGGGTCGCGCCCGCCTGCACACCTCCGTCTCCACAGCGCGTCAACTGCATCTCGCCGGGTTACATGGCCACGGCGCTTACCCGTGTCATCCTTGACCGTGACCCGGTGCTGCGCGACGCCTGGATTAACCTCACGCCCATGGGTCGTCTGGGTGACCCGGAGGACCTCAAGGGTGAGTACCGCTTGTCCGCGTCATCGAGGAGGACGAGAAACGCTTGCCAGCGCGACCTGGCGGCGCTCTGGCGCGGAGGGCCGCCTATCGGCGGGCCCTGATAGGCGGGCCCTTCACGCTCCACCGGTGACACGACAGCCCGAGTGCCTCGGCGGCAGACGGCAGGCCCCAGAGTCGTCGCGCCCGGGGGGGAGGGGGGGGGGGGCATACAGCGCAGACGCCGACCGGCCACGAGGCTCACGGACACGAGCTGACGTCTTGCTCTTTTGCAGGCGCCGTCATCTACCTCGCCTCCGACGCTTCGGCTTTCACGACCGGTGCGGACCTCCGCGTCGACGGGTGCGCCGAGTCCTCCCCTGCTCCCCTTGATCCTTCTGCGGACTCGCTGACCTCTGTTTCGACCTCTATGCTCTTCTCCGGCTACCGTATGCAGTGGCTACACCTGCAGTGCGTCTTTCTCGTCATTTGACGTCCCGCTAGCCTGCCGTTCTGACCTTCCCCACCTCGTCCAGCTTAAACGGCCTAGCACGATTGCTCTCGCTCTCGCTCTTCCTGTCCCGCATCCCTCGTTCTTCCGTACATCTCGATGCTGTGAAAATCCAGACGCTGTCAATACCCCCCATTGCTCGCGATTCTCACGAGTGTCTCCGCTGTCTGACGGACTTGCTGTCGTCTGGTTGGCCAGGGAGGGGCGAGGGGGTTTGTTGCAGTGAGGCGACGGTTCCGACACGGGGCACAGGCGGCGGCGATCGCGTCTGCGATGGCGCTGGCAGCGAGTGCACAGACGGCGACGCTCGCGACGAGGGGGGTGCGTGCGCGCCCGGGTGTGAATCAAGACTGAAGAACGACTTCAGTGTTCGCACGCCGCGACAATCCTGTCGTGTGTCCCCTGCACGCTGTCGCATGTCTTTGTGACGCACGTCACAAGGGCGAAGCGAGGCACTCTCGCGCCTTGCGCCTGGCGCCGTCCGGTGACGCCGCTTCGACTTGTCCCTGTGGCCGGCCCTTCGACCGTCTTTTCACTGGACTCTGGCTACCGCTCAACGCTACGCATGGCTTATTAAGACGGTCACTGACACACGCCATGGGGTCGCGCCCGCCTGCACGCCTCCATCTCCACAGCGCGTCAACTGCATCTCGCCGGGTTACATGGCGACAGCCCTCACTCGGGTCATTCTCGACCGTGACCCGGTGCTGCGCGACGCCTGAACCAACCTCACGCCCGTGAGTGCCACACGAGTGGAGTCACCGTTCGAGTTGAGCTTTGAGGCGCAGGAGTTTGCGCCGTCGTCGTCTTGGACTTGGGAAGGCTGCCGCGAGCCGCTCCTCCCTCGTGACCTCCCTGCGTTTGCAGGGCCGCTTGTTTGCTGCTCTTCCTTTCCTCGCCGCACTACACTCTTTCGTCGGCGATCACGGCCAGGAGAGGCCGAGGCGGCGATGACTAGCACTTGCGGCGAAGCGAGGAATGCATCTCTCCCCGCTCACGACGAGGTGTGAAATCAACAGACATGTCCACCTCGTGCTGGCTCACTTGAGCTGCAAGACGAGCCCTACACCCGTCGCGAGCCCGAGCACGAAAATCGCCAGCAGGACCCCCACGTCAGTGCGCACCCTCTCCCTCTCCCTCTCCCTTCCCCCCCGCGCCTCCTGCTGCTCAGCACGTGCCACGACCGGTTCAGCCGCGATCGGCCCCCGCTCCTGTCGAGTGAGAGCCGTCTGCAGCGCCTCATTTTGTGCCTCGACGCGCGCGAGTCGAGCCGCGTGCGGATCGTCCCTCATGACTTCGGCAGGGCGCGGTGCCACCGCACTCAGTGCCGCACCCTGTTCCCCGCCGCCCGCGAGCGTGTCGATGCCGACGCGCTCCAGCGCACTCAGCCGCGCCTCGACTGCCACGCGCCACACCCCCTCTGCTGTCTCCCCCGCCGCACCCTCACCCTCTCGTTCTCCTCTCCCCTGTCCCCTCCGCTGGCCCAGGCCCGCCTCCCGGCCCCTCTTCCGTACCACCTCGCCCAGCTCGCCCCTGCCAAGCGCAACGGCCCCGTGCGCAAAGAGCACCACCCGCGCGACCGCGTCGGCGAGGTACAGCTCGGCCTCGGGCGGGATGGCGCTCGCTCCCGCGCGCGGGGCGTCTCGTTGTGCGTGTCCTGGGAGGAGGGCCCCGCGCGGGAGGTGCGGGACGCCGAGGGGGGAGAGGTGCGTTGCGGTGCTTGCTGTGGCTGAGGGAGGGGCCGCGAGGGTGCGGGGGAGGGCGTCGAGCGCGTGGAGGAGGGGGGAGAGGGTCGAGAAGAGGAAGAAGGGGGCGAGGGAGGGCGCGGTCGCGGGGTCGTGCTGCGTAGAGGGCGAGGCGGACGACGACAAGGTCGGTTGCTCCCCCACCGCGCTCTGCTCCGCATCCTCGCCGTCGAGGAACGCCTCGTACGCTACGATGCTCCACTCGATGAGCTTGCTCCACGCTGCGTCGAGCCCGCCAGCTGCGTCCTCGTGCAGCGAAGGGAAGGACGCGAGCGGCGGGAGGAGCGTGCGCACTTGTGCGCCGGGCGGGAGCAGGTGCAAGCGCGGGAACGGAGTGCTGCGTGTGCGGAGCACGAAGGGTGCGTCAGGGCGCGAGAGATTCGAGGAAGAGGTGAAGCGACGAGAAGAGGACGCACGAGAGCATGCGCGCGGTCGAGTACTCGTCTGACGGGATCCTGTCGGACGCGATCCTCCAGCTGCGTGCCCGCTGGTCAGCTTGTCCTCCCTCAACCGGGAACAAGTGGATCCTCGCCCAACTCACTTGTGAACGAGCCCGCCCTCTTCCTTGTCCTCGACAGAGTAGGCGCCGCGCGTAGGCCACTCGAGCAGGGCGGCGAGCTCGTCGAGGACGGAGAGCTCTGCGGCGACGCGGCGTGCGGTGCGGAGCGGGACCCAGAGGTCGAGGACTGTATGATTGGTCGAGGTGAGCACGAGAGGCTCGGGAAGAGGCGCGAGGCAAAGGGGCGCACGGGGAGCGAGTTCGCCGAGCGTGGTGGAGTAGTCGAGGCGGTCGAGGCGGAAGCGCAAGAGGCCCTCGGCGGGCGTGACTCCGCAAGCGAGGAAGATGCGTCCGAGTGAGACGAAGGGCTCTCTGCGGATGGCAAGAGGGTTAGTCGTGAGAGGAGCGAGGTGGGGGAGGAGGACAGCCCGGCGTACCTGTGCTCCGGGTCGATCAGGCGGAGGACCTCGACGACGGCTCTGTGCACACCCTCACAAAGGTCCTCTTCGAGCGCTTGTGCACCATGGCGCAGCGGGAGGTGGACGGCGAGGCAGGCGCAGGGGGACGAGTGGGAGGATCCGAGGGAGCGAACGAGACGGAACGAGAGCGGGAGAGCGTTGTAGGGGAGGGGCGTCGGTATCTTGGCCACCGTGACGGTCGCACTGGGTTTCTGGTCGAGCGCAAGGACAGGAACAGAGAGTCCTCGAGCCTCGCTGAGTCCGGCGACTTGAAGGGGCGAGGAGGCGGTGCTCGCTCTCTTGGACGCTTGTCAGCGGGCAAGGCCAGGCTCGGACTTTGCCTCCTACGACTTTCTTCGTCACTCAGACCTGTCAGTAATCCCTCAGAGAGAAGGCAAACGTTGGCTGCTCATCGGCCGGCGGGCGCCGAATCTTCATCGCTCGTTCGAGGGTCCGTCTCCTTGTCCAACCGCTCACTCGACCAGACCCCTACTAGAGTCAGGTCAGGCTTCAAGAGCCTCGCACAGTCAGTCAGCCTCAAAACACCACGGCTCGCTCGCCCGTCCTCATCCGCTCGCCCGCTCCCTCCTCGTCCGTCGTTCGGACTCCTCCTCACCGCGCCCCGACCATGGCCTACAACCCGTACGGCCACGACCCACGAGCATCCGTCGACTATGCCGAACACCTCTCGGACGACCCTTTCGCCGGAGGGCACTACTCGGCCCAGCCTTACTCGTCCCTCCCCCTCGGCGCCGGGGACCAAGACCCGGAGATGGTCGACCTCTCGTCCCAGGGCGCACGCGGCCGCCCCGTGTCAGACCTCTCGTCCTCTGAGGCGGGAGGCGCCTCGGCCTACTGGCAGCCGGGCGCGCGCGGCTCGGTCGGCGGCGCAGGCGCGGGGGCGGCGGGCGCGGGCACGGGGTACCTCGCCGGCGACGAGTGGGTCGACGAGACGGAGGGGCAGGACTCGTGGTGGAGGCGGCATCGCTGGGCTGCCATCGCTGGCATTCTGGGCCTTCTCGCCGCGCTCGCCATCGGGCTCGGCGTCGGACTCGGCGTGGGCCTCAACCAGAACAGCGGGAGCAAGGACAATGCAGCGCAGCTGAGCGACGGGAGGGGTTCGTCGTCGACGGCGCCGGGCAACAGCGTCAGCGTCGGCACGGTCGTGTTCACCAGCACGAGCTTTGGCAGCAACAGCGCCGAGCCGACCGTCATCACGAGCACTGGAGAAACGACGTCGGACGTGCCCGACCCGACTACTTCGTCGAGCGCGGCCGAGGAGTCTTCTTCTTCCTCCGAGGACTCGTGCGTTTGTTATGCTTTCGCTCGAGCTCGCAATGTGGGAACTACTGACTGACTGAAGCGCCACTTCACAGCTCGTCGTCCTCGTCCAGCAGCACGACGACCCCGCCGCCCTCGAGCTCCACCACGTCTCCTCCTCCGTCGTCCTCGTCGAGCTCGTCGAGCTCAAGCAGCAGCTCTTCCTCCGAGTCGTCGTCATCGTCGTCCAGTTCGAGCGCAAGCACAACGACAACCCCTCCGCCGGGGGACGCCTCCTCGTCGAGCACGACGCCTCCCTCCTCATCTTCCAGTGCGCCTTTTCCCTCTCGCGTTCTCAAATCAGTCAAGCCCAGCCTGACCTCCTCCTCCCACGCACAGCCACCACCCCTTCGGCGGACTCCTCATCGTCCGCCGCGCCCTCGGAGACGAGCACCTCCGCGCCGGCAGCGACCTCCCCGCCTCTGTCGACCGACGACGAGGGCGGGACGTACCAATTCACGACGCGTCCGATCGTGCGTCTTTCTCCTGCTGCTTCCTTCTGATCGAACGCGCAAGCAAATGGGAGCGGGCACTGACACCCCACAAGTCCCTCCCCCTCTCCCTCTCTGTCGCCCTCTGACCCCGCCCTCGCCCGGGCCCCTTTCCCTCCTCTTCCCCGCGACAAAGGTCAACCCCGGCGGCTTCACCATCGGGACGCTGACGGGCTACGTGACCATCACGGCCTGATCTCCTGGCCGCTCCATCTCCTCGTACTCCACTCTCTCTCCCTCCCCGGGCTCCCGCCCGCAACAGACACTCGCCGCTCGTTCCAGCTTCCCCCCCCACCCCTTGTCACTCGTTCCTGTAGCCTTACCTCCTCCTCCCTGTCCTTCCGGCGCGCAAAATGCCCAGACTCGCACGAGAAACACCGCCACGTAGATTCCCCTCCCGCTCGAGAAGCGCACGTCTTCCCGCGTGCAAAGCCGGCCCCCTCTTCGGCCTGCCCTGCTCGCGTGTTGAGAGTGCCGCGTCCGCTTCCATGCGCGTGTACCGGCTCCTGGGTGCGACACGAGGTCAAGCGGGAGAAAGGAAGGCTCGTGCGCGATGCGGCGCCTGGGAAGAAGGGGCCTCGCGCTCGTGGTCGTCCTCAGTCTAAGAAGTGCAGACGCCTGCAGGGCGCGACGGGTGCTGCCCGACCCCTGCCGAAATGCCGCTCGCCTCGCCGCTGCTCGTCCTCTTGCGCTCCCTTGTCGCTCCTCTAGCTCGTGGAGCCGCTCATCGCTGGGCCGCTCACGGCTCGACGTGCTCCTCGCACTCTGCTCTACAAAGCGCTGTGGGAACTCGCGCTCGGCTCGCTGTCGGACTCGCAGGAAGCTCGCGACAGACGAGGAGACGAAGGAGAAGTTGAGAACGAGGAGGACCTTGCAAGGCTCGACCGTGCTGTGCTACGACAAAGAGTCCATGGCAAGGTGTAGCAATCGCTTATAGTGCTCGGGCCATCATGCACCGGGTCCGCCGTGGGCGCAACCCGGGCGCGAGCTTGCGTTCGCGCGTCTGGACGAGAGTGGAGGGATGCCAAGGATGGATCTTCCAGGCGTTTGTTGAAAGACCTCTCCCATGGACCACGCCCGGACCGTTCAGTCAAGAACGGTTGACGGGCGCGCCGCTCCGAGGAGCGGGGGAGAGGGCAGGCATACGCTGGTGTGGGTAGGGTGGCAGGGGGGGGGGAGAAGGTGAGAGTGAGGAGCGAGCGGTGAGCGAGCGAGAGAAGCCGACGACGGCGACGAGAGACAGAAGCGGAAACCTTAGCGGGACAGCCTCACGGGGACCCCTCGAGCCGAGGCGCACGCACACGAGGCGGGCGCCGGGTACGGCGACAACAGGTGGCACTGCAAGAAGAAGAGGACGAGATCCTTAGATCTTGGCCATGGCGGCAACGTCCGACGACTGCGAGCCGGGCGAGGGCGAGTCAGCACAAGGACATCAAGGAGATGAGCTCTTCCAGGAGACGACGACGCACCTGGATCCACTCCTCACCCTCCTCGCCGATCTGCTCCTGGAGCTCGTCGAGCGAGACGAGGTCGTCCTCGATGACGACCGTCATCTGGAGCTTCTTGACGCCGTACCCGACGGGGACGAGCTTGGACAGACCCCACACGAGGCCGGGCTTCTCGATCGAGCGGACAAACGCCTCGAGCGCGGCCATGTCGGTCTCGTCGTCCCAGGGCTTGACGTCGAGCGTCACGAGCGACTTGGCAATCGTCTTGGGCTTGTTGGCCTTCTTGGCGGCGTACTCGGCGAGGCGCTTCTGCTTGAGCGCCTCGGCCTCGGGGTCAACCTCCTCGTCCGACGAGCCGAACAGGTCGAGGTCGTCGTCGTCGGCGGCAGCCGGGGCAGCGGCGGCGGGGGCGGCGGCCGAGGTCGAGGGGCCATAGGCGGTGTAGGCCTTGGAGGCGTCGCCGGCGAGCGTCTCGTGCTCAGCCTCGTACGACTGGATGTGCTTGTACCAGCGGGCCGTGTGCGGGTAGGTGGCCGCGTCCGGGGCAGACGGGAGCGCCTTGAAGACGGCAACGTCGGCCTGCGAGGGGGTGTAGCTGTGGGTCGTGGCAGGCAAGGAGAGGTGTCTCGGGTCAGTGCGATGCTCGTCTGGTGCGGATGTGAGCGAGTGCAGCAGTCGAGCGTCCCCCCCCCCCTCCATCGCGACAGCTCTGCCCCGGGTGTGGGTCAGAAGGCTTGGAAAAGGTAAGGTTTCTTCAGCGTTTGGCGGGAGGTCTTAAGTCCCTTCCTCGGAAACACGGACCAAAGCGTAGTGTTCATCCTTGAGATGGGACAGAGCGGTCGAGAGGGCGGGGAGAGAGGGCGGGCTCGACGAGGCGGTTGAGGGAGAGAAAACTGACCCCTCGATGTACGAGACGTGGACGAGGTGAGCCTCGAGGGCCTGGAGACCGGCGGGGGAAGTGAACTCGGGGAATCCCATTGTGATCTGACGAGGTGATGGGTTGAAAGCGAGAGGAGGGAAAACGTTCGAGGGGGCGAACGGAGAGGGGGGGGGGCGGGGAGGGGAGAGAAGGGGCAGCGCTGGTCAGCTCGAGCTCCTCATGGCGGTTGAACGAGTAGCGCGGGTGAGGGAGGAGAGGTGCTCACAGTTTTGTAGAGTGGTGAGGAGGAGAAGAGAGGAGGAGGAGCGCGTCCAGCTCAAAGGCGGGCGCGTGCTCGAAGGCCTCGACCCACAGCTCGAGTGTCTCGCCTTTTCCTCTACCCAGCATGTATGCACTCGTGCGACACTTGCCCGCCTCAAAATCCACTCTGTAGCCTGTTACAAGGTCAGGGAGATCACTCGAAACGGCGAGTGTCGACTGTCGACGAGTCAGCTCTCCGGATCCCCCACCTCGCCTCTCTCCCTCTCGACTCCCCCTCTCCACCCCCTCGCTGCCATGCCTCCTGCCACTCAAGCCACCGCAGAACCGCTAGCCCTCGTCCCCGGAGACGCACTCGGCCCCTTCCGCCTCGGTACGCACCCCCCGTCCGCCCGCTCCTCGCACCCCCACCGGACCCCGACTCATCCCTCCTCCTCGCTCGCAGGGAGCCTCTTGTTCAACGTCCTCAACCGCGTGCGATCCTTCAGAGCGACCTACCCCTCGGCAAAGGTGGCGTGGGATGACCAGGTGCGCTCGTCGACACCATCCTCTCGTCAGGCCTAGGTGGGGGCGCGGTGCCTTGCCTCGGCAAGCAGACAAACCCCTGACCCCGTCGCATAACCTCGAGCAACCGTCGTGCTCACTCATCGAGCCCTCCACAGGCACCCTCGTCCTCGCCCCTGCATCTCACCCTCACCTCCCCGCCTCTCCACCTCACCTTCTCCCCTCTCTCGCAGCGCCTCGAGCGCATCGAGCTCCGCGGGCCGGACCCCGCCGCCTGGGTCTCGTACCGTGGCAAGCGCCTGCGCCCTTCCCCGGGGGACCGTGACTTTGCCGACCGCGGCGGCGGCGGCGACGAGGACGACGCCGACGTGGTCAAGACGGTCAGGCGCGTGCTGGGGCCCACGTATGGCAGCTCGAAGGCGCAGGTGGGCAAGTCGGGCCACGAGGAGGAGGAGATTCTCAGCTACCCGGGGGTCGCATTCGGTGTCCTGCGCACCGCGACAGGTGCGCACTCGATCTCTCCCTCTCGCGCTCGTCGTACCACCCGCTCACCCTCGTGCGACAGGCTCGACCATGAGTCGCATCATCGTCACGGCTCTCCCTGCGCCTTGTGGCGTCCCCGTCGACCAGGCGTGGCTCCACCCTGTCTTGCCCGACTCGCCTGCCGTCGCTCAGGGCGACCTGCGCGTCGCAGAGATCCACGTATGCACACGCACCCTCTCTTGACCGTGTACACGCCGAGCACCCGCTGATCCGCCGGACGAACGCACAGCTCGACGGTTCCCGCCGCCCAGCCCACGTCCAGCTGCACTTCCACCAGCCCCCGCCCGCCTCCTCTGCATCTCCCTCTGCCCCTCCCTCGGCGCCCGCGGTCACGGCCATCCCGCCCGTCGTGCTTCGCATCGGCGAGACGACGAGCGAAGACGTGCTGTGCGAGCTGGGCGCGGCGATCAGGACGTTTTGGAAGGAGGACGTGCGTCCCTTGCTTCCCTGTCTCCCTGCTGCACTCGAGGCAGGACGGTGCCGCTCTGTTCGAGCAACTGACGCTGATTCCTGGACTCGCAGGACCGCCTCACAATCCACACCGCGTCCGTCGGAGGTGACAGCGGCGGACGGTCTTCCGACGCCGCGCTCGAGCGTGTGTTCCTCTCTTGCCTCGTTGCCCTCACCCCGCACGCTTCATCCTGACCCACCTCTTTGCAATTCGCAACAGCAAACCCCTACTTCCTCTCCTACCCCCACCTAGGCCTCACCCTCCTCCTCTCCTCCTCCCCCTCCTCCTCGACCCCTCACTGCCTCGTCAAAGTCATCCTCCACTCGAACCTCCCCGGAGAAGTGCAGTTTGGGCGGACGGCGCGCGCGAGGTGCGTGCTGCTCGGTGCGAACGCGGGCGCGGAGAGGGTCGGCATCGAGGAGGGGTGGGAGGCCCTGAGGGAGTTCCTCAGCAGCAGCCCGGGACGCGGCGCGGGGCGCTCCCCCGCCGCTGGAGCGGGTGCGGGCACACCAATCAAGTCGGAGCTCGACCTGCGGGACGGCGCAGACGACAGGCCCATGATCCTCGACCGCACGGCCGCGGACGGGTCGAGGGACGGGGTCCGCGTCAGGGGGAAGACGACCGGTGCGTTGTTCGCTCTCTTCCCTCTCTTTGCTTCTCTCGCAAAGAGACTGACTGGCTGACTAACTGACTGACTGACGCCCGCACGCAGAGATCCATGGCTTCCCGGGGATCGCGGTGGAGGTGACGGGTTCGGGGGACATCGAGACGGTCTGGCTTTTCTGAGCGGGCTTGTTTTGTCGAGGTCTTGTGTCTGTACCTCCTTTGCATTCCAGGAATCGTACCGAGGAGCACGTGCGCGTGCTGCGAGCTGAGGTCAGGAGGAGGAAGCGGTCCTCGCGAGTTGGCTTTCCCAAGTCGCCTTCGACCGCCTCGCTTTCAACGAGCGTCGCATCCGCCGGCCCGTGAAAGCACCTCCAGCACGTGTCCGTATCAGCACGCACGGTTCGGGATCCACCCCGCCCGCGCGCTGAAGCGTTTCCCGCGTTGCCGTCGCATTGACGTCGAGAGGCGACGCACCGACGCATGTCGTCGCGAGCTCGCGCGCGACCCCACTTGTCGGGGCGCTACCTCGGATCCACCGCGTATGCTCCTCCTCTCATGACCCACACGCACTCGACACACACTTCTCAAGACGCAACATGACTGAGGTATGTTCGATGCGGCAGTGCGGGTCCCTCCACGGCGGTCCTCACAAGCCGCTCGCGCGCAGCAGTTGAGCTGACGCTGCGCCCGCCCCCTCGACGCTCGCAGGCATCCGTCGACCCCGTCGAGCTCAAAGCCAAGAAGCAGGGCAACGTCCAGGTGCGTCCGCCCTCGCACGGCCCCGGTGCAGCTGAGGCACGCGGGCGCCTCTCCTCTCTCTCGCTGACTGGGCTTGCTCGACACGCACGCACAGGAACTCCACCCCGGCCAGCCCTCCTGGGAGGGCGGCGACTCGATCCGCGCGCGCGAGCTGGCGCAGCCGAACGAGGTGCGTCCTTGCCAGCTCGCAGTCGCAGTCCCAGGCGCGCGTTTGCGTCCACGACCGAGGGGCGACGCTGCGCCCCTTCGCGAGGCTGACGCTCGAGTGGGCCGTTGTGTACACGCAGGGAGCGACGCAGCAGGGTGTGAGGCTCGAGGACACGACGAAGGGCGGGAAGGGCGGCGGCGACTCGGAGAGTTCGGGCGCGAACGAGGGCAAGGTGCGCCTTTCCTCGCTCTCTAGGCTCTCACCTGTTCTCGAGGGGTCAGCCTGGGCTGACTAGCTCACCGGACTGTCGTGTTCAGTCAGCGGGTGTCGCGCCGAACCTGTACAAGGACGTCGGCGCGCTCAAGCAGTCGGAAGGGGCGCAGTGAGCTCGACGACGAGGCGGGGGGGACTGGGACGAGTTCCTCCCTGTCGGAACAGAGATTGCAAAGGCAGTGCACAAACAAGCTGTTGCTGCGGAGGGTACGGCGGGGGAACGTCGTTCCAAGCGGGTCGAGCGAGCGCGACAGGGGTCGTCAAAAGCCGGGTCAAGCGGATGCGGTGCAGGCGAGGGCCAGGCAAGGTCGACTGCGAGGTGAGCCATGCGTCAGCGAGGCTCGACACACACTGCGGCGAAAGAAATGGACGTGCATGAGAGAGTCGGGCAGGGGCTGCCTAGTGTCGTTGGGCTCGAGAGCGAACGACGACGTCCTCGACGCAGACGGCGCTCTTCATACCTGCCCAGAACGTTTGGTAGCCGAGCGCGTCCCACATGGTCAGCCTGGCGACCTCCTCGGCGATTCTCTCCGTCGCCTCGTCCTCTTCGTCGCGCTCCTCCTCGCCCTCGCCCTCACCCTCGCGCGGAATGACGCGCGTCAACTCGCGCTCCACCATCTCGCGAAGCGTGTACTCGGTAGGCGCGGACGACGCCCACATGCTCGTGACGGCCTCGATGACGGAGCGGACGCGCACGCCCCCGCGGTCAGCGATGACGGGTCCCGTCTCCGCGGCAAAGGTGACTTGCTGGCAGGGGTGCGAGGTGGCGTACTCGGCTGCGACGGGGAGGTCGAGGGGCTTGTGGCGGCGGGTCGATTCGCCGGGCCTGTAGACGCGGATGTCGGCTTCGTCGAGGTCGGGACGGCTGAGCCACGTGAGGTCGAGGACCGGGTGGAAGGCGATCTTGGCGCCCTCCTTGACATGGTGGTCGCACGGACCGAAGCGCGGGCGGTCAGCAGGATAGCCGCGACGGAAGAGGCGTGAATCGAGGTGCGAGTTCTGCATCGTTGCGAAGGTGGGGCCGTGAGTCAGTCGAGGCGCGCTGCACGTGCGCAGGTCAACGCCGCAAAGGGCGCATCTTCTGCATGGCGCGCAGGCCTTTGACACGCGCGAAAAGCGGACGAGGTCAAAGTAGAAGAAGCTCCAGGCGCGAGAGGATTTGGACGCAGAGGTCGGTGAGAAGACGGAGCGCGGGCGAGTCCAAGGGGTTGCCAGGAGCGGGAGCAGGCTCGGTCATGATGCAGCGGTGCACCTGGGCTGCAAGCATGTGAAGCATGTGAAGCATGTGAGAGGGAGGAGGGGAAGAAGAGCGACGAGGCGGTGCACTCGCTCGACCTCTCCCCACCGCGTCCACATGGCTCAGACGCGTACTTGCATGTGCTCAGACTCTCTAGTACTACTGCTTGTGCCCTCAGCGTCGATTCTGTCGCGCCCCTGCGCCTCTGTGCCTCGCTTCTGTCGCTCAACCTCAGTCCGCTCGTCTCAAACGTCGCACGACCCCCTGTCGACGCTTCATCCGAGGGCGGGACATCCGCTCGTCTGTCGGCTAGATCTCCGTTTCCATGTCTCGAGAGCCTCGCGCCGACGGATTCTCCTCCTCTTGCACTCCTCTCCCCTCCTCGTCCTCACCACCCACACTCATTCACGCCTCCAGCGCCTCCTCGCAGCGAGTGCGCCTTCCCCTTCCGCGATCCGCGACAGACGCTCATCAGCCTCGCTCGCGCAGTGCCTGCCATTCGTCGTCCCAAGACCCGCTCCACGACCAAGGCGGCCGACTCCTCTGGCCAGCTCATGCCGCCGCCCAAGCGCGTACCGTGCAAGAAGAAGCGTGCGCAGAACACTGTCAAGGTGTGCTGTCGTTTGAACTATCCCGAGGCGACACGCGCTGACCCAGGTTGCGCGTGACAGCCTCGCGCCGCTTCCGCCCCCTTCGAGCGCAACCCCCCAGTCGTCCTCCCAACGAAGCAGCGCCGCGTGTCGGCCCCTCCCCCGGCTCCCCTTACACTCGTTCCATTTCCGAGCCCCGACTGCACGAGCGCCTCGGTCGCGCGCGACCTCGGAGGATTCCCCTCGGTCCACACGCCGCCCAACGACAGTCTCTCGGGCCCCTTCCACCCGCTGCACCTCCTTCCGGACTACGAGGAGGACCTCATCCGTGCCGTCGACGGCTGGCCGACCCTCGGCATGCTCGACTTCATCGAGTACCAGCTGCACGACGCCGCCGCGACTGACGACCGCCTCGTCCACCTCGCCCAGTTCCACGTCGAGCGTTGCCTCCCCGGGTACGACTCGGCGCCGCCGTCGCCGTCGCCGCTGCTCTCCCCTGGGCCTGTGACGCCCTACACACCCCCGCCACCGGCGTGGTGGACGCCTGACGATCCGCCGTCGTCGCCCGTTGACTCGCACACGGCCGTCGCGACGTCGACCATCCTACTCCCGCCGACGCTCAGGCCGTCGCCCGTCCACGGCATGTTCAGCACCTCGCCCGAGGGACGCGCCATCTTCATGCCGCGCGTCGTCTCGTAGGTCCACCCCCTGCTCTTTACACACTCGCTTGCCGTTGTTCCTCGACAGACAGACCCTCGCTCGACGTCCCCCAAAAATGTGCAAAGTGCCGGCGCTCCCTTTCGTTCCTGTAGCTAGCTCGTTCTTCTCTGTGCCCCCCTCTGAAACTGTAGCAAATTCTCTCCCCTTTGCTTGAGAGAGAAAGCAGAGACAGTTGAGTCGATCGACGTCGTCCCTTCGCCGGCGGCCGCGGCTGACCCGGACCCGCAACCTCGCTCTCCTCGCCCTCGCTCCATGATCGCCCAGGCGCCTCCCGAGCGATCCAGTGCGTCTCCTGACTTCCTCAAGCGACTTTGCCACGCGCTCTGACCGTGCCCCTTCGTTGTGGAGCAGCACTGTGCACCTATCCAGATGGGTCGACCATGGACGGTCAGTCCTCTCCCTTCGTTCCGCTCAAGGGCGTAGAGGCTCACACACAGCCAACCGAAGCAGACGCAAAAACTGCTCGCCCCGCCGACGGCAAACTCGTGGTGTTCTTCGACATCGACAACTGCCTCTAGTGCGTGGCGACGGTGGCCGGCCGCGCTGTCGGGTGGGGGTCAAGCGACTCGAGCTGACCCTGTCCTCGCTTGCGCGCAGCTCGAAGGATGCAGGAGTCGCCGAGATGATGAAGGGCAAGATCCGCGGTGCGTCCCCTCCCTCCTCTTCTCGCGACTCGTCGCTGAACCCTCCTCGTCCGTCGCCTGCAGCCTACTTCCGCCGGCTAGGCCTCTCGGACGAAGAAGCCAAGGACCTCCACTCGCACTACTACCGCGAATACGGACTCGCCATCCGGGGCCTCGTGCGACACCACGCCGTCGACGCCCTCGATTACGACAAGCACTGCGACGCCGCCTTGCCCCTCGACGAGGTCCTCAAGGACGACCCGAGATTGAGAAAGTTGCTCAGTGACATTGACCGCGACAAGTGCCACGTGTGGGCCCTCACGAATGCTTACAAGATCGTGCGGACCTGCCCTTCCCTTCCCCTCGCGCACGCTTCTCCCCTGCCGGCGGCACTGACGACGCTCGCACTACGTCCTGCAGCACGCGACGCGAGTGCTCAAGCTCCTGGGCATTGCTGACCAGTTCGAGGGCGTCATCTCGTGCGACTATGGCGCGGGCGAGTTCTCGTGCAAGCCCGAAGCAGGTGTGTTCCTCCTCTCCTTCCGCTCTCCCCTCTCTCTCAAGCCTGACAATTCAACGACCGTTCACGTCGCGCAGCCTTCTTCCTCGACGCCCTCGAGCACGTCTCCACCCCTCCGCCGCCCGCCTCCTCCCTCTACTTCGTCGACGACTCGGCGCTCAACGTCCGCGGCGCACACGCGCTCGGGTGGCGGCACTGCGTCTTGTTTGACGAGGGCGGCGCGGAGGAAGGCAGGCTTGGGGGACTGGACAAGGTACCGGGGTCGCCGCCTGCGACGGGGACGGCGGATGGGGACGCGGGCGGGGGTGCGGCGGAGGGATCGCCGCAGGTCAGCGTCGTGCACGACCTCGAGGGTGCGTCCTGCATTCATTCGCCCGCTCTCTCGTCTTCTCCAAGCTGATTTTTCGACCTGCCACTCTGCAGAATTGCGATCCCTCTGGCGGGAAATTTTCAAGACGAGCGAGCCGAACGGGTCGACGGCGGCAGCAGCATGAGGGCGGCGGGGCGAGGACGAGCGATCTGAATGCATTATCCAGCGCATCGCTGAGAGTGTCGTACTTGAGCCGTTGTGAGAACGGAGTACATTGCACCGGACAAACGCCCGCAAGCTGCCCAAGCGCTCCCCCCCCTTCCGAGGCGCTCACCACCTCCTTCCCCTCCTGCCACCTCTCACGCTCGTCGTCGTCGTCGTCGTCATCCTCTTGACCCCGCCGCCGCTGCTGCGTCCCACGTTATGCGTGAAGGTCAGCGCCCTGCAGTAGAAAGCGAGCGCGCAGACCGGCGGCAACGCACTGGTAGCCGCCCGGCGCGGCGTAAACTCCTCCTGCGCGGCCAACGGGCACCGCGGTCGTCGTAGTCGTCTGCACCGTCGTCGTGTGACGAGCGTGCCTGCGAGTGCGAGGGGAGTTGAGTGCGGCGCGGGGGAGAGCGAGCCCGAGGCGCGGGAAGGTCAGGGCTTGAGGGCTCGCTCGCGTAACCGGGGGTTGGAAGGGCGCAGGACGCACCCGAATCGGGGTCTGGGACTGCATTGAGCGACAAGGCGTCAGCTCGGAGCTGGCCCGAGGGAAGGGGACGGGGGGACAGAGTGCGGGGCGCACGCGGCAACAACGACGACGGGGCCGCGCGGATGACGGTGGTGGGAGTGAGGAGGGTGCGAGGGGTAACAGCCCATTACAGCTGGGTGCAGGGTGACAGGTCTCGAGGCAGGGAGAGGCAGGGAGCAGAGAGGAGGGAGGGAAAGAGAAAGAGCCGCGTGCGAGCCTTCCCAAGTCGACGACGCCGACGGACCCTTTTCTCCTCGCACAGCGCAGACAACGTCTCAGATTCGAGGTACTGCACTGAACGATTCACGCCTCGACCCGACTCGGAAACAAGCGCACGCTTCCTCCCTCCTCTCACCCTCAAGCAAAACGACGCCCCCGTCTCCTCCGCTGAGCGCACCGCGCCGGTCTAGCGATTCTTCCACGCCTCGGGCTCCGTCGACTGCATCTTGTCCATGGCGCTGCGGGTCAGGCGACGGGCACCCGGTCCCGCGTCAGTGGGCGAGCGCAAGGGTGAGGGCGAGAAAGGGCTGGAAATAAGGCAAAGCACGTACGCGCTCTTGGCCTCACTGCCCGCCGAAGGATTGTGCGCTGTTCCGTGCGCACCATGGAACTGGTTCTATCGGAGGAGAGGGATGGGCGGTTGAGCGTCGACCCCGAGAGGGAAAGACCGCGGTGAGGCACAAGGAGGGAAGAAGACAAGACGCACGCTCGTTTGGGCCATCTGCTCGCGGGCGTACTGCCGAGGTCGTCTAAGGTCGGTCAGTCACTCGTCCGAACAAGCCACGCGCCAGCTCAGGCTCTCGCAGAGGTAGCCTGGCTCGAAGCAGGCCCTGCGCCGGCGTGAGCGAGCGAGCGAACGAGGGGACGCACGGCCTTCATCTCCGGGGTGCTCTGCGGGTTGCGGGCGAGCCCGTCGAAGCCGTGGTAGACGTTCTGCAGGTGTGGTCAGTGAGAGAGCGAGGGAGGGAGCGTGTCAGCCGGCCGCTCTCCTCGACGGGAAGCTCGAGCGGCAGTCCGGGCCTGCCGAGCAGGCAGTGCAGTCCATCAGAGGCGGAGGGCAGTTCACGTGGGCGTTCTTTTGCGTGAGTCAAAGTGTCGCCAAGGAAAGGAGGCGGGCGGACAGGCAGAGGCGAGCAGCGAGAGGAGCGAGCGGGCCCGGGTGAGCAGGCCTGAGGCGACCGAGGCACAGAGAGGGAGCGGGTAGGCGCACGGGCATGGTGAACGACGTCGAGAGCGACTTTTGGGAGAGAGAGGAAGAGGGGGGTGAAGAGAAGGAGGGAAAGAAACGCGCGTTCCCGGTGCGGGGAAGACGGGCAACGCGCGCACGAACCTCCGTCGGGACTCTCGACTCTCCTGAGCTGCAGCTGCGACTCGTGGACTGCAGCTGACCCTGGAGCGCAGCAGCAGCGTACACGTCCGCCAGCGTCTCGCTCGCGACGAGGCCTCAAAAATTCCAGAGGCGCAGCACGAGCCCTCCTTGTCGTGACCTTCCTTTAACTCAGTTCCAAGCCTGCCTGCGATGCAGCAAGCTAGCACACAAGAGCAAGGAGCTCACTTTACAACGAACGACGGACCGAGCGGGGCATGGAGCGGGGCCCGCAGACGCTTTTTCACGCGCGATCCTCGCCGACGCCTCAGCGTCTCCTCCTCGCAGCGCACACTTTAGAGCACCACCTTCACGAAGCTGCGAAACGACAAATGTACACCTCGAGTCTATCCTACATCCTACAACCGCCCTTCTCCCGCCCGAGTCTAGGGCGCCCCGCCGACCCCAGCCACCGCCGTCGCCGCCGCACGCGAGAGCGCCACGGCAGCGGACCAGTCTCCCATGGCCTTCCAGTGGAGCCACACGGCCGCGACGATGGCGACGTGCCACAGCTGGTGGGACGCGCCGACGTGCCAACTGCCGGGGGCGAGGCACTCGGGGAACTGTTCACCGGGCCCGGCGGGACGAGAGCGTTGGGGTCAGCGAATGAGCAGGCGAGAGGGCAGCAGGGAGAGGAGGGGACGCACCTGCTTGGCGTAGAAGGTGAGGCCGATGGCGTACGCTGCGACGGAGGGGATGACAGGGCCTGGGTGCGGAGGGGCGAGCGGGCGAGTGAGCGGACCGTGCATGCGGTGGGGATTCATGCGCGCCCCCGAGAAAGACAGAGAGAGAGAGAGACAGGAGAGCCAACGCACTGTAGAACCACACCGTCTCACTCAAACCATAGATCCACGCACGGTGCGACACCGGCCCGACCGCGCTCGCCGCAAGCGAGCAAAAGAAGGCGACGCGCCAGCGCTTGTGCTCGCGCTCGTTGAACCACTTGGCCCAGGGCACGACCATGCCCGTCACGCCGACGACGAGGTTGAAGAGCATGTACGCGGACGCGAGGCGCGGGTGCTCGTAGAAACCGTAGTACTGCGCTCGGCGGGACGTCGAGGGTCAGTCCGCGAGTCGCGCAGGGGGTGCGGAGAGGGAGAACGCACTGTAGACCCCGCGACGGAAGCGGCGATGAGCCCCGAGATGCCGACATAGTCGACGCACGCCGCGCCGCGGTGCCAGTGGCTCGTCGCGCACCCGGCAAACAGGTGCCACGTCGTACTGCACAAGAGGCAGTGCATCGCCGAAATCTGCGAGAGCGCGTGCGTGCGGCGCGAGTAAGCTTCAAGGCGCTTTGGAGCGAGAGAAGGAGTAAGGAGGGGGGAGACGCACGACAAAGAGGACGGCGATGGCCGTGTCGCCTGCGTGAGGCTCGGCGAGTCCGTGCGGCGACGAGTGCGAGAAGAAGAGGTAGTAGACGAGCAGGACAACGAGCGACAGGAAGCCGATGAAGCTGCGCGCGTGCGGGTCAGCCGAGGGCACCACGTCACTGGGAGAAAAGAGGGAACGCACTGGCTCTGGATGTTGACCGTCTCGTTGTGCCACTCGAACGCGCTCCTCAGGAGCGCCCCCCACCGTTCAATCGGGATGTACCGATACCCCTCGAGCACAAACTCGTTGTTGCGCCACGCCTCTGGCAGCTCGTCGTACCTCAGCAGGCGCGTCTGCCCAATCTCGAGCGCGGCATGGTACATCCTCTTTGCCTCGTCCAGCGCAGCAGACGCCTCGCCCGCGACGTACGCCGACAGCTCTGCCGCGCCGTCCGCCGCGCGGTGCAGCGATGCGGAGGCGGCGTGGGAAAGTCGGGCCGACTCTGCGGAGAAGTAGGCGCGCGCGTGGGCAAAGTCGGCGCTGAGGGAGAGGGACGGCGTCGTGGGGAGGGAGAGTGACGACCGCAGCGAGGACGGGTACGGCAAGAGGGACGACCATGCGACCCCTTGCAGGTCCCCGCCACTGATGCCGCCGCCCGAGGCAGCCGACGCCGCGACGCACGCCAGCGCGTCGTACACGCCGCGGAGCTCTGCACCCGCGCGCTCGAGGACGGCGCTCGCGCTCGAGGCGGCGCGCGAGCGCAGGTCGAACGCCGGGAGGGACGGCAAGGGGTGGTCCGACAGGAAGCGGTCGAGCGTCGTGCGCGCGTCGGGCGAGAGCTCGACCTGGACGCACGACGAGGATGCCACGTCGCTACCGTTGCCGCTGCTGGTGCTGGCGAGCGAGGGGAGCTCGTCCCGCATGGCGGCAAGGAAGGACGACGCGCTGGCGATGAAGGCTTGCAGCGCGCTGAGGTCTTCCTGCAGCTCGACAGGGCGCGCACGGCCGTGCGGCAGGAGGGACCGTGTTGGGTGCGCCGCTGCGGCCGCTTCGCGCACGCCGTCATCGTGGTCGTGGTCGTCGTCGTCCGAGAGAGCGTCGGCATCCCCCTCGTCGCCCTCTGTCTCCGTCTCTGTCTCGAGCTCAAGCTCGCTCGCCTCCTCCTCGACGACAGCCCTCAGAGCCTGCAAGCTGTGCTCTGCATCCTCGAGCCTGCGAGCGAGGTACTCGCGGAGGCTGATGAGGGACGCGGGGAGGTCGAGCGATTCGAAGAGGGACGAGGCGGCCTTTGACGAGCGGGCGGCGGCGGCGGCGGCGGACGAGTGGAGCGAGTGGGAGCGACGGCGGTGGAGGGTGTGGGAGGAGAGAGGAGGCTCGAGAGCGGTCGAGAGGGAAGACGACGAGGGCGACGAGGGAGTGTTGGACGAGGCGGCGCGACGTACGATCGGACGCCGCTCGGTTGCGCCCGCCGCGGTCGACATGGCGAGGCAGTCGCTAGTGGATCGTGAGATCTTTGTCTAGTCTGTGCGTGGCTGCTGCGAGGAAGACAAGGGTTGGTCAGCCTGAGCGAGGGTGGGCCAAGACAAGGGGGCGAGGTCTCGACGCCACTCCCTCTTCCACTCCGAGCACTCGACGGCACGTATATTGCCGTCGATGAGACTTTTCGGATGGATCGTGGACCCGGCAACTCACCCGAGAGCGTCGTTGACGAGACGAGGAGGCGAGCCTCAGCACAAGGCGTCGGGGCCGCTCCGGGCGGGGGGAGAAACGCGACAGACGCTCAGGAAGGGGGCGACGCCGTCGACAGGAACTTTTCGCGTCGTGTGCAGCGGATTCAGCGGCAGCGACGCTGGTGGGACGAATGACAGAAGAGGGGAGCCGCTTGCCGCCTCTGCGTTTCGCTTCTCGACGCCCGGCGACCTCGACCCGAGGCCGACCCACCGCACCCTTCAGCTGCGACCTTCGAGATTCTGGGCTGCAGTTTCCTCAGCGCCCGAGTCATCGGGACTCGCGTGCTTCCGCGCCAGGAAGCGAGGCAGAGGTGACGACGGCGCTTCCCGCGGAACGGGACGTGCGCGCGCGGTGGCAGGACAAGGGTGTAAAGGGCCGCGTTGCACGACCAGGGTAAACCCGCAGAGACGACCGTTGACAGCCCGCCCTACTGCCTTTTCTCAAGATCAGTACGTCCTCGCCCCGGAAGAACGCAAAGCTTGAGCGAGGCGCACGCCTCCGCCGTACCAGACGGCCTCACCCTCCTCGCGCCGTCTTGTCTTGACCTGACGCGCCCAGTGAGCGGGCACATCACCGGCGGATCGTCGGCGCGCCGTACGCGGGAGGCTGCGCGTGCGCTGCTCAAAGGAGCATGAGCGCCCTCGCGCACCGCGCGCGCCATGCGCGGCCCGGCCCGGCCCGCTCGCCTCGCCCTGAGCGATTGCGCAAAGTACGAAGGCCGCCACGAGAGGCGGTGCTTCACGCGTGCGCGTTCAGGTCGGGACGGCGAACACGCCGGGGTCGACGTCCTGCTGCTGCTGTTGCTGCTGCTGCTGGACGGGCTGGGCGGCGAGGTGCGGCGGTGCAACGGGTGGGGCGAGGGCGGGTGTGCCGGCGGTGACTGTGCGATGCTCGCATCGGTCAGTGGGTCCACCCGAGGGAGTGCGAGCGGAGCGGCCGAACGAGGCAGACGCACCCCAGAGCCTGCGGTCCATCGGGCACTGCTGCTTTGACGAGTCGGTCGCGAGCCACTTCATGAGGCAGTGCATGTGGAAGACGTGGGTGCACTCGCCCCAGACTGAATCGGCGAGAGAGCGGTGAGCATGAGCGAGGACGAGGGAGGGCGGATGGAGAGAGCGCACTGGGGGGGCAGCCGTCGCCGGGGACTTTGCAGTCGGGGCAGCAGCCGTCGAAAGCGACGCGGCAGATGCCGCACACGTCGTCGTCGTCGTCGTCGTCGTCGCTGTCAGACTCGTGGTCTTGGTCGGGTTGGTCGGTTGAGCGACCCGAGGGAGCGTTAGGTTTGAGGTTCCAGCGCCACACTGCGACGGCGTGATGGTGGTTGACCGTGACCTTCATAGCGAGGACTGTGCTGGTGTCTGGGTCTCGAGCTACTTCAGCGGAACGGAGGGAGACTCGGCGGGGCAAGAGGGGGATCCGGGCGAGCTGGTGCGGTTGTTGCCTCCTTCCGTCCCTCGACTTCACAAAGCCAGACTAGCTTGCTCGCACTCGCATCGTCAGGCATTGCCTTTGCGACCCGCCAACAGCCGCCCCAGCCCCCGCCGCCCTCGCTCCTCGCGCCTCATCACCCTCTCCCCTCCCCGACCTCCCATTTCATCAATGCCTCCCCCTCGCAAGTCAAAGGGCAAGGGCAGAGCCCGCGACACCGGCCTCGACGCCAACGGCCGCCCTGCAAAGATCAAGCGCGTCAAAGAGGTCGTCTTTGACCCCGACGCGCGCAAGTTCGTCCAAGCTCGCTCTCCCCTCTCCCCGCTTCTCTCTGCCTCTCCAGAGCTGATCAGGGTCTGTGACTCAACAGGGAGTACCTCACCGGGTTCTCGAAGCGCAAGAAGGCAAAGCAGGCAGAGAGGAGGAACAGGGCCATCTCGCGCGAGAAGGATGCCCTCAGGCAGATGAGGACTCAGGTGCGCGCGTGCTTCCCCTAACTCAAATAACTTTGCGTGCTATGCTGGGGCAGGAGCACTTGGAGCGCGTGCGTCACGCGCGGGACCGACTGGGGAGGGAGGATGGCGCGCGCTCGCGGTCCGACCTCGAAGCGGACCATGCGTCGGGCCCGGCGGCCTCACAGGCAATTCAGGTGCACGGTGGACCCCACACTGACGCACCCTCGCCCTTTGCAGGTCCGCGAGCAGCGCAAAGAGCAAGCGGCACACAACGTGCGCATGGCCAAAGAGGCGTATGGAGGTGCGTCTGCGCGGTTGCTCCCCCTCGTCCCCTTCTCGTACACGCCTTCGGGTCTTGTTCGGAAGGGTTCTCCGAACGGGATTGCGCGTGCTGACTCGGTATCTTGTGCCTCGTGCGCAGACGCAGACGGCGACGAGGAGGACGATGACGACGAGTCTGGCAGCGAGGACGGCTCGGGGAGCGGGAGCGGGTCCGACTCGGACGCGGACGGGGGCGACGAGCGCGAGCTCGCGTTCGAGGCGCCGGACGGGGACCTCGCCACCGTGGTCGTCGAACCCCTGTCCCTGTCGCGCTCTCCCACGCCCGAACCTCTCCCTCCCGCGCCTTCCACCTCGTCCGCCCCGAAGCCCCGACCGGCACAGCAGACGTCGATGTACAAGAAGCGGGTCAAGAACACGGTGCAGGCACGGCCCAAGATGTCGCGCGAGGACAAGAAGGCGCGGGCGACCGGGGGGAAGAAGGTCAAGAAGCAGATGGCCAACCGGATGAAGGGCACCAAGGGGAGGGCGGCCAAGTAGGGTGTTGTTCGTGGGAGTCGACTGTTGTCACGATGCACGGCGTTGTTGAGCGTGATTGAGAGCTGCATAGGCAGAGGGGCAAGTGTGAGACAAGGAAGCACCGCCTCCTCCAGCCTCGTCATCGTTTCCCGAGTGCGCAGCGGCGGCCACCGCCGGAGGGCTCGGCCCGTCCTTCCTCCTCCCTCTCCCTCTCTCCCCATCCACCTTGCACATCATCTCAGCAGCCATGGCGAGTCCTTCTCTCTCTCCCTCCGCACTCTCGTCCCGAACAAGCAAACCCCGTGCTGACTCTCACCCCCACCCCCCCCCTCCAGGCCACCGTCACCGTCACTTCGCTCGCACCCACCACTTCGGCCCAGACGCTCGAGCACTTCTTCAGGTGCGCAGACTTCGACTGACTGTGGACCAGGAGCTCCATGTGCTGACTCGGCCCCACCCGCGCAGCTTCTGCGGCAAGCTGTCGTCCATCGAGGGCCCGACGGCGGGCAAGGCCACGATCCACTTTGCCAAGGTGCGCATGTCTCCCGCTCACTGCCTAATTGCCCTAGGCATGCGGCCCTCTCCCTTTCAGCCCCCGCGCTGACTACGCCCGCTGCCCCTGGCACCCGTCCGCGCCGCGCAGGAGTCGGCCGCTCGCACGGCGCTCATGCTCTCCGGCGCGACCCTCGACGACTCGACCATCGAAGTCTCGTCCGACGACGTCTCGCAGCCCGAGTCGGCCAAGGCTGTCTCGTCCGCGACTCCCCCCGCGGCCTTGTCGTCGTCGACCGAGCACCACGACGACATTGAGCAGGAGGACAAGCCCCACACGGCAAAGGTTGCAGAGTACCTCGCGGCCGGGTACGTCGTCGGCGACCAGGCCATCGCCAAGGCCATCGACGCCGACTCGAAGTACGGCGTCTCGGCGAGGTTCCTCTCGTTCTTCAACAAGCTCCGCGACACGGTCACCTCGGCGACGGCCCCGCACGTCGAGCGCGCCCAGGCCAAGCTCGCCGACGTAGACGAGCAGAAGGGCCTCAGCCTCAAGGCCAAGGCGGCGTCGCAGATCGGCGCGTCGTACTACCAGCAGGCGCTCAGCAGCCCGCTCGGGACCAAGGTCGCGAGCTTCTACACGACCGTCACCAAGCAGGCGCAGGACATCCACGAGGAGGCGCTCCGCATCGCGCAGGCCAAGAAGCACGAGCACGGCGCATCGGCGTCGTCGACGGGCGTGACCGAGCCGGGCAAGCCCGCCGCGCTTCAGACGCCGCATGACGCGCCCCTCCCGTCGACGGGCACCGTCGAGGGCACGGCGGCCCCGGGCGCGTCGACGGCGACGGACAAGCCCCTCGAGTCGACCTCGGCGCCCCTCAAGGGCTGAGCGTGAGACCGTTGAGGTAGACGAGGAGACGGGAGGAGTCTTAGCCTGAGCAGCCGCCCGAGGACGATCAGTTACCAGCGTCGCAGGGTCTTTGGCAGAAATACCACGGGCAGTGCCTACTTTCTGTGCTTCCTTCGTCAATGCGGCATGTGCGTCCTCCGTGAGGCGAGGGAAGCACCACGCGCGAGGACCGCTCGCGTGCCTCGCTGCGCCGACACGAGGGCACGATCGTGCTCGCGTTTCCGTAGAATCGCGCCACAGCCGGGAAACCCGGTGAGTCGGCCCATGCGCGACCAATGCCCACGAACCGCGCAGCTCTCTCGGCTCGTCTGTTTAGGTTCTTTCCCGCTCCTCCTGATGCGCGCGCCCCGACCTCGGACGTCCTACATTCCACGGACTTGCACGCCTCCTGGGTACCGCAGAACCCGCTCCGTCGCCTCTTCACGTCCATCTGCGCCCGCTCAGAACCTCTCCACCGCACTGACCTCCCTCCTCTTGTCAACGACGACCCGCAGGCCGTTGCCGCCCACCCAGGGGTTGCGCGCGTCGTCGATGCCGCGGAGGAAGAGCTCGTAGCCGGGCATGTAGCTGCGATGGGGGACGAAACGAGAGGGGATGTAGCGGGTGGAGGGTGAGGGAGCGGGTCGGAGGGAGCGGCGCGGGCGGCGAGAGAAGGAATACGATGAAAGAAGGAAGTGAGGGTCAGGGGAGGACCGCGGGAGATCAAAATGGGAGGATGCCGAGACGCAGGAGCGGAGAACGGGACCAGCTCAAAACGCACCGCGCGATAAAGTGCTTGACCTGCTCGTCCGTCATCCCGACGCCGCCGTTCTGGGCCTTCATATTGTGCTCTTGCTGTGGGGGAGTCGTGGCCGCGCCAGTCAGCACTTTCCTCGCCAGGGAAAGAGAGAGAGACGAGGGGACGCCCCTCGAGCCGCCACTCCCACACGAACCCCATCCTCTCCGGCCGAATCTGCACAAACACATCCACCAGCTCCCACAGCTCCTCATACGCGCGCAGGTTGTCCTGCACAGCCTCGAGGTGCGCCACGTCGTGCTCGAGCAGGAACGGCGGCGTGTAGTCGATCCCGAGCCGTGCGCTCGCTCCCTCGGGATTCGCCTGCGCGAGGGAGTAGAGCTCACGCAGACGAGTGGGAGGCGACAAAGGGCGGAAGCCGTTCATCCAGCCTTCGAAGACGACGACGTCGACCTCGTCCGGCGCGCCGACCGACACCCACTCGTCCTCGGGGACCCGGTCGCCCTCTCCGCCGTGCAGGCTCTTGTCAAACACGGGGAGCCGCACAGCATCCGCGCCTGGCTCGGGCGTTTTGAGCGCGCGCAGGACGCGCAGCGCAAGAGGGAGGTCGTGCGTCCCTGCCTGGCCGCGGCCGGACAGGAGCGCGTTGGACGGGTTTGACGCAGCGACGGAGGCGAGGGCAGAGTGAGGCAGGTAGAGGTCGTCGAGCGAGAGGGCGACGGTGCGGATTGGGGTGGGGGAGGAGGAGGAGGCGCGAGAGAGGAGGGCGGGGAGCTTCGAGGCGGTGTAGGACTTGCCCTGCGAGGTGGACAGTGTGTGTCAGTGCATGCGCTTGGCACCGCGTACTCGGAGAGGACGCACGCTGCCTTGCGGGCCTTGGATGGCGCACACGAGCGGGGGCGCCCTCCCCTCCTTGCCCGGGTGGTCCGCCGTCCACTTGTCGCGGTGCGCCTCGAGTCGCTCGACGATCCAGTCGGCGATAAGCTCTGCGGCGGGACGGTGCGTCGGTTGCTCGTCGTTGGGCATGGTGGAGCGGCGATTTCAAGCGGTGGGTGGGGACGCACGGGGGCGAGAGCGGGAGGAGGTGGCGGAGGAGCGTGAGATGCAGAGGAAGCGGGGAGCGAGCAGGCGGTGCGAGCGAAGGAGGCTCTGGAGCATGCACAGAGAGTGCAGGAGCAGAAGTGAGGAGCCGGCCGAGCGGGGCGGAGTCCAACAAGCGGGCGCCGAGAGCGTGGGGGGGATCTCGAGGAAAGAGTCTGCTTCTCCGCAGACCAGCAGGGCAGGGCGGGGGCCGTGGCTGGATGAGATGGGGCTGGTCTACGCGGCAGAGCTCGACAGGCGGAGAGAGCCGACCCTCGACGTAGAGCTGGAGGCGAGGGGGGCGAGAAAGCGGGCGAGGACCGGCTACCCCGCGGCCGCGAGGACCGGGTCCGACGCCTCCTCCCGCCTCTTCCCTCTTCACCTGCGACTGCGTTGAAGCACTTGCACTGCGTACAGAGGTCACCAGCAACCGCGTCAGCAGCCGTCCTAGCTCAACGCACGCTTCGCCCCCCTTCCCCTCCGCGCCCTCTCGGTCCACCCCCCCGCGCGGCTTGGCCAATCTCCTCTCCCTCACCCTCGCCCGACCTCCCTCCCCCTCGACCAGCAGCTACGATGGCTCCTCCACCGCCCAAACCCTGGGAGCGCGCAGGTCAAGCTCCCGCAGCCGCCTCGTCGGCTCTCCCCTCCTCAACGGCAACGGCGACCACGACCACTTCCTCCCCGGCGAGCTCCAACTCGGCCACCGCGGGGGCAGGCGCTGCTCCTGCGCTGCCAGACAGGCCTGCTACCATGGCAACAGGTGCGTCTCGATCACCCCGACAAGGTCCCGCCGCAGTGGCGAGTGCGCACAGTGGGCTGACGTCCCCCTCTCGTCCCCGTTCTCCCTCGGGCGGCGTCAGGCGCTACCACCTCAACCGTGCGTCACACTCCTATCATACACGATCGGCTGCTTGTACTGATTGGCGCTGCTCTCCCAGATCGCTTCGCCTTATGGCGCCACCGCGTCGCCTTACGGCGCAACCACCTCGGCCTATGGCTCGTCGCCCTACTCGCGCTTCGGTTCGAGCTACGGCACGGGCTACGGCGGTGGGTACGGCGGCATGTCGTCCATGTACGGCGGCGGCGGCTACGGCGGCATGAGCTCGATGTACGGCGGCGGGTACGGCGGAGGCTACGGAGGGTACGGCGCCGGCGGCATGTACGGCGGGGGCATGGGCGGCTACGGCGCCCCGGGCATGTACGGCGGCATGCCCGGTGCCATGGGCCCGGGCGACATGTCGCTCTCGCAGCGCATGGAGCACGGCACGGCCGCGACGTTCCAGATCCTCCAGTCGCTCGTCGGCGCCGTCGGCGGGTTCGCCCAGATGCTTGAGTCCACTTTCATGGCGACCCACTCGTCCTTCTTTGCCATGATTGGCGTCGCAGAGCAGTTTGGCCACCTCAGGAACTACCTCGGCCAGGTCCTGAGCATCTTTGCCCTCCTGCGGTGGCTCAAGTCGCTCCTGTACCGCCTCGTCGGCCGCACTCCGCCCGGCGACGCCATCTCGGCCGACGGGTTCCGCGCCTTCGAGGCGAGCGGTGGCGCAGCGGGCGCCAAGGGTCAAGGTCAGGCGGGACCCGCCGCACCCAAGATGTCCAAGCGCCCGCTCGTCGTCTTTTTCCTGACGGTCGTCGGCCTCCCCTGGCTCATGAACCGCCTCGTGCGCCTCATCACGGCGCGCCAAGAGGCCGAGGCGGCGCGCATCGCCGCAGCGGGGGGACTCCCTCCCGTCCCCCAGTTCGACGCGTACGGGCGGCCGCTCCCGCCCCAGGTCCAGTCGCAGCAGGCGGCGGCGGCCCCGCTCGACCCGAGCCAGCTCACATTCGTGCGCGCGCTGTACGCCTACACGCCCCCGCCCGAGGCCGCCGACAAGGAGCTCGCGTTCGCAAAGGACGACATCATGGCCATCCTGGCGCCCAGTCGCGAAGAGCGCGCGCTCCAGGCCAAGGAGGCCAAGGCGGCGGGAGGGGAAGTGGGCGCGGGGACGTGGTGGATGGGCCGCAAGAGGGACGGGACGACGGGCTGGTTCCCGAGCACCTACGTGCGCGAATTGCCCATGAACGGTGCGGCAGGGGGTGCGACCAAGACTGTCGCGGAGGGCGAGACGAAGAAGGAGGTCGCGGCGTGACGGGCGGCGCTCGACGAACGGGGGTGAATCAGTCGTTGGGTCAGTGCGAGTGTGTTGTATTGCAGTCCTCTGTCTGTCGCACTTGTCGTTGTCCGAGTGAGACACCCTCTCGGCGAACAAGGCGGCGTGCGGAGGCGGGAGGCGGGGAGCTCGTCGCCTCGTCTTGAGCCCGCTCTCTCGCTGTTACGCAGCTTTCTCTCTCTCTGCCAAGGCCTCAGTGGCGTCAACAGAGCGTCTACAACCGTCACACCAACCCGACGCGCCCGTCTCGCACCCGGCGCCCCGTCCCCTCCCTCTTGTTGCCCCGCTCGACCCGACTCGGCCTTCACACACGCCTCGCTAGAACCACCGACCATGTCGAGCTGGAAGTTTGGCAAGAGTGCGTCCTTGCCCGCTTACACCCGGCATCGCGCGGCGGTTGGGCGTGGGGGCAGGACGTCGCCGAGATCGTCATCAGCGAGGTGTTTGGCTCTCCGTTTGGGAGGCTCTGCAGGCGCGACCGGTCGCCGTGAGGCGCTTACAGGGTCATGCAGGGCTGCCACGGCGTCAGTCCTCGAGCCTGCGGTGCTCCCGAGTCGGCGTCGCCTTCCTCGGCGGCTGACCAACGCGGCGGGAGGCTGGACGGGCCGCTGCTTCGGCACGCGGCAGGAGGAGTGGCGATAAGCGGGCAGCGGGTAGCGCGCAGAAGCCACTCTCCATCGTATACCGCGAACGTCGGCCATCCGAGACCACGAGACTGACCGGACTTGCTCGCCCCACCCACCCCTTCCGCTCGCAGAGATCAAGGAGGCCGCGACCGGCCGTTCTTCCTCGCACGCCGCCCCAGCGTCGTCCTCCTCTTCCACTCACACGCATACGCAGCCCGCGACGCCCACGCCCGAATCCTCCGACGCAGCCGACGCCTCCGGCCCGCCCGTGCCCCGCACTGGAGTCCTCACCATCCGCGTCGTCGAGGCGCGCAGCCTGAGCCTGCCACAGGGGGTTCAGCTCCCTGCTGGGATTAGGGACGCGGTCGATGCTGCGCAGGGAGGGCAGGCGCGCGGAGGGAGGGAGAGTCTCCAGAGGAGGCAAATGTGGTGGTTGCCGTAAGTTCCCGCGATCGCTCCACTCGTTCCTCGCGCACTGCTCGGCGTGTCACGCCGAAAGAGGCGAGGTGACGGTCGATACTGACGCTCATGGGCTTCTCCGCGCAGCTATGTCGTCCTGGAGTTTGACAAGAACGAGGTCCTGATCGACGCGCTCGGCGGAGAGCTCAACTCGCCGACCTGGATGTTCCGCGCCCACTTGTGCGTCGGTCTCTCTGACCTACTCTGACTCGGTCGAACTGCGCTGACTTCAGCGACGCGCCCGGCTCGCAGCGACGTGTCGCGCATCTCGGACGTCTCGATCTCGGCGTACCTGCGCACTTCGCCGCTCGTCGCGGGCCAGAACCGCAACGACATGGGCAACGACCTCTTCCTCGGCGGGGTCAAGTGCGTCTCTTCTCGCTTCGTTTGCTGAGCTCAGGAATCAGCGGTGCTCAGGGGTCAGCGAGCTGAAGCTGACGCGCCCTCCACGCGCAGGTTCCTCCCCGCGTTCGACGCCAACAAGCCCACGGACCAGTGGTTCCGCGCGACGAGCGGTGCGGGAGAGTTCCACATCCAGGTCGCCTACAAGCCCGCGACAGTGCGTCTTTTCGCTGCTCGAGTTGCGCGACGCTCGGATCGGGAGCACGGCTGACCGTGTTCGTCCTCAACGGTCCCGACGCGCAGACTCAGCACCTCTCGATCAACGACTTTGACTTGCTCAAGGTCATCGGCAAGGGCTCGTTCGGCAAGGTGCGCTCGCGAGCTGTTCTGCCTCTAGTGATGGCGCCAGGAACTGTCGCTCACTTGACCCCACCCACCGTTCACAGGTCATGCAAGTGCGTAAGAAGGACACGGGGCGGATCTACGCCCTCAAGACGATCCGCAAAGCGCACATCGTCTCGCGCTCCGAGGTGACGCACACGCTCGCCGAGCGGACCGTCCTCGCCCAGGTCAACAACCCCTTCATCGTCCCGCTCAAGTTCTCGTTCCAGAACAGCGAGAAACTCTACCTCGTTCTGGCGTTCGTCAACGGCGGCGAGCTGTTCCACCACTTGCAGCGCGAGGGCCGATTCAACGAGGAGAGGAGCAGGTTCTACGCCGCCGAGCTCTTGTGTGCGCTCGAGCACTTGCACCAGTTCAACGTCATCTACCGGTGCGCCCTCTTTTTTGTCTTCCTTGCTTCGACCGCGGAGCAGAGCGGGGCGGAACTGACAGGTGCGTGCGAGCTCGCGCATTCGCGTTGAGCAGCGACCTCAAGCCCGAGAACATTCTCATCGACTACGTCGGCCACATTGCCCTGTGCGACTTTGGCCTGTGCAAGCTCAACATGAGCGAGAGCGAGACGACCAACAGTGCGTTTGATCTCCCTCGCCCGCGCTTCCTGACTTGGGATCAGAAGCTGACCTTGCCTTCTCCTCCTTCTCGTCCGCCCGTCTCTTCCGCTCCGCCGCGTTTCGCGTCTCGCCCCTCTTCGCTCCTCGTCGTCGTGCCGTCGAACGCCTCATTGCTGACGTCGCCCGCCCCTGCTCCGCGACCCCTCTCACCGCCCCACCTCGCTCCTTGCGCACTGCCCTCCTCATCGCCTCTCGGACCCGTCTCTCACGCCTCGCCACCGCGTTAGCCTTCTGTGGTACGCCCGAGTACCTCGCACCCGAACTGCTCCTCGGCCACGGCTACCAGAAGACGGTGCGCTTCTGCTCCTCGCTCCTCTCGCTCGCCTCAGGGGCCAAAGCTGAGGCGGTCCTCACTTGCCCCAGGTCGACTGGTGGACCCTTGGAGTCCTTCTTTACGAGATGCTGTCGGGCCTGCCGCCGTTCTACTCGGAGAACACGAACGAGATGTACCAGAAGGTGGCCTTCTCCTCCCTTGCGGCTTGTCCCTTGTTGCCTCGCTGATGCACATGCTCCGTCGCGCTCCTTGCAGATCCTAACCGACCCTCTCCGCTTCGGCGACGAGATCTCTCCCGACGCACGCTCCCTCTTGACGGGCCTCCTCACGCGCGACCCGCAGCAGCGCCTGGGCGTGACCGGCGCAGAGTCGATCCGGACGCACCCCTTCTTTGCCAAGCACATCGACTTCAAGCGCCTCATGCAGAAGAAGATCCAGCCGCCGTTCAAGCCCAGTGTCGAGAGCGCGGCCGACACGAGCAACGTGCGTCCGCCGCTCCCTCTCACTACGTTTTTGTGACGCCGCCCAGGCTCCTCCTGTTCTCGAGCCGAGCTGACACCTCCTGCCTTTTCACTCGTCGCGCACAGTTCGACACCGAGTTTACCTCCGAAGCGCCGCAAGACTCGGTCGTCGAAGACTCGCACCTGTCCGAGACGGTCCAGCAGCAGTTTGTCGGCTTCTCGTGCGTGTCTCTCTTTACTACTTGTCTCGCGGTACGCAGCAGAGCTGACAGAGCGCGGGCTGAGCAGGTACGTCCAGCCGGCGGGTGCATTTGGGGAGAGTGTGCGGTAGGAGGCGCTGCGCAAGGAGGAGGGCCCGTAGAGCGGGTAGGGATAGAGCGGCGGGCACGGGCCAAGCAATGTGTGGGCTGTACGACTGCTTCAGTGTTCTCCTCAGTGGGCTCTTTCGACAGTGCGCGGTGCTGTGTGAGGCAGTCGAACCGGAAAGGTCCCAGGTTGAGAAGGCTGGCTTTCACTCGACCACCCTCCGCTGCTCACACTCCCGCTCTCCGAGTCCAATGGGACTTGCCTCTTGGAGCGTTACAAAAGGTTGTTACCGGCGCGTCTTGCCCGTGGCTCTGGCCGCGCCGCGACCGCCAGGCCGCTCCTCGCTCCCTCTTGCTGTTGTGCTTGGATTCAGGTGCACATTGGCACAGGTGTGCAGGGCCATTGCACAGGGCAGGCTTGGCTTTCGTAAGCAGGTCCAAGCGCAGCTTGGTTGCAGAGAAAGCGTGGGATCAGGACCAGCTGGATGCCTGTTCACCTCCTGGCCTCGACCTTTCCTTGCTCCCTCTTGCTGTCGTGCTCGGATTC
>SOZI01000249.1:0-12429 GCA_006352295.1 Rhodotorula diobovata | reverse complement strand
CGCAGGACCTTGACGTCGCGCTCAAGCGGGCGTGCGAGTCGCTCATCACGTCCTCGTCGACCGCGCTCACGTCGAACCTGCGCACCTTCCTCGACCAATGCACCGCCTTCCTCTCGTCGCCTTCGCCTCAGGCCCGCGGCGGGCTCACCGAGCAAGAGTGGGCGACGCCCAAGCGCGTCCTCGAGCTGCACGCGTCGTTCAGGGACAAGCTCGAGGAGAGGGCGGTGAGCGTCGTGCGCCGGATGCGGGTGTTCCTCGTCGAGGACAAGACGGTCGGCGTCCTGCTCCCACCGCTCTGGGTGCGCCCCATCCCGCCCTTCCTCTGTCGTCCCCCGCCCCTGACCCCTCATCCTTCCCTCTCGCGCTGTCAGGACGACGTGCTCGACACGTACTCGACGTTCCACAACCGTGCGTCGCTCGGGCCTTGCTTCTTCACGCAGCCTCTCACTGCTGTCCGCGCGTATCGCTGCTCTGCTCTTTGCCAAGCACTGACACGCCTCTCCCGCAGTGGTGCGCTCCGAGTACGGGTTCGCGACGAGTTCGTCGTTGTGTGCGCCGGACGAGGTGCGAGAGGTGGTCGAGCGGGCTGGGCGGTCCGTGTGAGCCGGCTGCCGCGGGTTGGTCGAGGTGGGCTCCTCTCTCGCGCGCGCTGCAACGAGGGACGCCAGGCCTGTCTGTGCACGTTCAGTCGTCTGTGTGGTGTCGAAAGAAGGCGCGGGGTGGCCTGCCTCTGCAGTGTCTAAATCTGTGCGCTTGCCTCTGCCGCCGCCGGGCCTCATCTGCATCGTGCGCTCGACTTGCGCTCGACTCTTGAGTTAGGCCTTTACCTTCCGTCTCGACGCGGACATACTTGTGCGCGCAAGCCAGTGAGCGCTAGTCTACGCTGCACGGGTCACTTGCTGTTCCACGTCGACGCCTCCTTGCTCGCTCAGTTCTCCCTGCGCCTTCGGCCGCACCTCCCCGCCCACGCCGCCGAATCGCTCACGCTCTCTCCCTCGATGTCTGAACCGACCAAGCGCAAGAAACCGCCCTCGTGCGACCACTGCAAGGTACGCCGTGGCCTTCACCGCACCCATCCCGAGTCGCTCCATCTGCTTACCCCTCGCTCTCGCCGAACAGGCTAAACGCGTCCTGTGTCACCCGAGCCCGCAGGGCTGTCCCAGGTGTCTGGAAAAGCGCATCCCGTGCGTCTCTGTCCCTCTTCGCTGTATGGCCGGGAACGCCTCAGCCCTCCCGTCGAGTTGGGCCTTGCACCGCCTCCTCGCCGCCGTCCTGAACTCGCCAATGACGCTCGCAGATGCACCACCACGCCCGTCGTTCGTCGCAAGCCGACCAGGAAGACCCAACACACCGACGGCCGATCCCACGAGTCGAGCGTCGAGGCAACCGCGGCCGGGTCGAGCAGCGGCGCGGCGTCAACTCCCGTCCCCGTTGCGCAGCAGGCGGCGACACCCGCGGCTCCTCCAACTTTCCCTCACCTCCTCTCTGCCAACCCTGGCGCATCGGCGCCCCAATTGGCCGCCGTATCGAGCGCGGGAGCAGCGCCGCTCCCCCCCGCCGCTCCGTTCGCCGTGCCCCTTTACAACCCAATGGGCGGATCGTCCGCGTCTCCGATGCCGACGTCCGACCCCACCGTCCTGCCTTCAACCCTCGTCGCGTCGACGAGCCAAGTGCCCTACACGGCGAACCCGGCTCAGGCGTCGACCGCCGCCCTCGCCTCGAACGCGCCGTCGTTGAGACGACCAGACCTCGTCCAGCCGTCTCCCGCGTTCGCGAGACACTTGTTTGACTGCTTCCGCAATACGTCTCTGTACGACCACCCGATCTCGCGCGGCAGCAGGTTGCAGGAGCTCCTCGAGCCCGTCGGGTACCGCCTCGAGTTGCTCGACCCTCAGGCACGAACCATGGCCTACGCATCGTTCGCGCTCGGGGCCCTCATGTCGTTCGACCCGGCCATCATCGGTACCGACGGGCCCGGCGCGAGTTCGTTCAACGAGATGGAGCTCGTCTGCGGTCAGCTCGGCGACCTGCGCCAGTTTGGTCGCAGGCGGGTGAGCGCTTGCGGGGTCATGCGAGAACACGCACTCAAGATGGCAAAGGACACGGACGTGCTGCTCGAACCGACGAGGAACAATGCTGCGTCAGCGCTAATCCTCGACTTCCTCACCAACCTTAGTCCGTCTGCTTTGTCCCCTCCAACCGCCTCGTGCCAGCGCTCACCTCTTCGCGCGCACACAGGTGACGCGCGCTCGCCGAATCGCCCGTGGCTGGCAGCCTTCATGGGCCACGTGCGCGTCCTGTGCGACACGGGCGAGCTCAACATCGTCGACGGGGCCCAGACCGTTTGGGGCTTGCACTTGGGGTCCGACATGTTCACCGAGGTGTGCACGCCCTTGCCCATAGCCTGCGACAGCCAGCCACTGACCCGCTTCCTGTTCTGCCTCGCAGCTCTCGTCTGGCCGGCTCACTGCGTGCGTTTTCCACGCGCGGGCGCCCCGAACCGTGCACGCCTCCTGACTCTGCTCTTTCGCGCGACCCAGAACCGCTGCAGACCAACTCGCGCTCGTCGGTGATCTCGACGTCGACCTTGACGCCTTCGAAAAGAAGCTCCGCAGCTGGCTGCCCGTCCCGCAGCTGCACGATGTGTTCCGTGAAACCCTCCATCCATGTGCGTTGCTCTGGAATTGCACCCGGCACGTCTGAGCTGACTTGAACCTGTCGCGCAGTCGCTCTTGCCCAACTCGCCATCAGCCGAGAGCTCGCCGACAACATTCTCGCCGGTGCGTGTCTCTTCCACTCCCGCTCTCGATCTGTCCCAGGCTGACTCTCGGGTGCTCCCTCGGCCAGTGCATGCCCGCCGTGCGCCATTCGACGAGGCGGCCGTCGCCCAGTTCCTCGCCCACCTGCAGCACTTCCGCACCGTCGCCGCGCTCAACCTCGAGCTGATCGACAAGGTGCTCGAGTCGGACGAGCGCCTGCTCTTCCCACACGCGACGCAGCGCCGCGTGCGGTACACAACGCAGATGGCGCTGCTCGGCATCCGCACCTTTGTCGCCATGTCGAGCAGCGTGTGCGTCATGCCCCTCTTCCGGGAGCTCCGTCGCCGGCTCGCCGAAGCGCAGGACGCGCAGCGTCGTGCAGAGTCGACGGTCGAGAAGGCCGACAAGGAGGCGCTCGTCGAGCGCGTCGAGCTCCTCGTGCGGCAGTTCTCGCGCGTCGTGCTCGGCGCTCTCAAGACCCTCATCGAGGCGCTGGATCGCTCGCCTTACATCCTGTTGACGGCTACGCTCCGCAAGGTCGGCATAGTCGAGTGGGGCGTCGTCTTCCTGCACGAGATCGAGCAGGGCGCGATCCCGCTCGACGACACGGTCGCGGACCTCCTCGAAAAGTGCGTCCCTACCTTGCTCCACTCGCTCGGAAGGCCACCTTCCCACACATCCTCGCACCTGCCACGCAGGGTCGCCGAGCTCGCAAAGATCGCCGGCTACTCGCACTGGTCAGCCAACGTCGACGTCCTGATCGCCTGCATCGAGGCGCACGTCGCCGCGTACCGCTCCGCGGGCCAGCGCCCGCAGCCTCAGCCACCACACGCGCACGCCGCGCTCTCTGCCGAGGCCGCCAACGACACCCCGTTCGAGTTCGCCTTCCTCAGCGAGCTGTCCAACTCGGCGGGCACCTCGCCCGAGAACGCTGCCGCTGCTGCTGCTGCGGGGGCCGCGCCGACGGCGGCGGCGGCGGCGGCGCCGGGCGGCCTGCCCGGGCTGTCAGCGGCGAACCCGTCCCTCGTTGCAGGGCTCGGCGTCTTCGACACGGGCTCGGACGGGGGCGCAACGCCCGGCGGAGGAGGCGCAGGCGCAGGCGGGCTACAGATGCCGACGTTCTCGCCTGAGCAGCTCGCCCAGCTGCTCGGTGCGGCTCCGGGCGCGGAAGGGATGGGCATGGACGTGGGCATGGACGTGCAGGGGGAGTTTGCGGGCGCTGCGGACGTGTTTGCTGGGTGGGGGGCGTGGTAGGTGCCGCGCCGGGCGCGTGGAGGGGGAGTTAGCCTCGTCGAAAGACACTGGTCACGACGTGCGCATGTCTCTGTGTTGCGTTCACGGGGCTCTCGTCGCCGGGAGAGACGTCGGGAGAGACGCCGCGTGAGGCACTGAAGTGTGGAGCGCGTTCCTCTGACTCGCCAGCGAGTCCGGTCAAGCCAAGTCGTTCCCCCCCCCCCTCTCTCCTGCCCGAACCTACCGCCCGTCGCTGCCCTCTTCCCGCTCAAAGTACCTCGGCTCGGCCTGCGTGAACTCCTCCTCGACGCCTTCGTCCTCGAGGGCCCTCATCCTCTTGAGCATGCTCACCGCCTCAGGGTCGTAAGTCCGCGCGTCCTTGCCCTGTCCCGTGCCCTTACTCCTCCGGCCGTCGACAGCGTCGAGGAGCGCGATGCTGTCCGTGCGGATCTCGTCGAGCGTGCGGTTGGTGAGGACTGAGCGATCCGGGGCGAGGTGCGAGGACTGGGTTGCGTGGAGGGGGACTGAGGGCGAGGCGGAGGAGAGGGTGAAGAACCACTGCGTGACGGGAAAGCGAAGCGCGTCAAGAGGTGCAGATTGGGGAGCGCGGGCTGCGGGCGGAGGCGAGCGAGGGTCCATGCCCCGAGACGCACCTGCGCGCTGCGCACGAGCCCCGGGTCACCCTTCTTCGCCTCCTTGGACCTATCTCGGCCGACGCGAGAGTCAGCACTATGCCCCGAAGCGTAAGCAGGCTACAGGCGTACTTCGAGACCTTGAAATCAAAGGCGTCGTGCACAAAGTGCAGCTTGAGGCCGCGCCAGCGCTCGCCGTTCTGCGCAGCGTCGCCGACGACGTCAGGCTCACTGCGAGGAGGTCTCGAAAACGAAAACGCACGAGTTCGACGACAAAGCCGCGCTTGTGGGACGAGTCGCTTGCGGGCAGGCCGGGCGCGCTTGGCGCGGCTGGGGTCGGGAGGAACGACGCGCGGTGGTACGCTGGGGCGCTCGTGCATCGGTCAGGAATCCCCTTACTACCGGGAAGGAAAGCTCAGGAGGAGCAGTACCATCGCGGAAAAGCCGCTCTTGCTGGTAATCTTCGTCCTCGGGCTCGTCGTCGATGGTCTCTTCGGCGATCAGGCCCGACTTCGCATCGCCGATCCGCTTCTTCGCCGCAGACTTGGTCTCGTGTACCTGTCGGAGCAGGACGAAGCGCGGTATGAGCTCAGAAACGCGACAGAAAGGAAGAAAGCGTGTGCAACCGCACCGTGTACGTCCCCGCGTCGAGCACCCCTGTCGGCTTGTCCACGCTCCCGACGGTCGGGCCCTCCCACAAGCTCCACGCAATCGAGTGCGGCTGCGTCTCGACGGCGAGGGGGCGGTTCTGTCCGCCCGGGTTGGTCAGCCCGCGGGGGACAGCCCACGAGAGGGTCTGGCCGTCGAGCTGCAGGCGGAGGTCGTGGTGGTAGGCCGTCGCGCGATGCTCTTGGACGATGAAGAAGTTGCGCCGGCCGAGCTGTGGAGAATGGGGGTGGGCGCCTGATGAGCGTTCAGGAAGAGGAGGTGGCGACTCGGACGCCGACTTGACTGAGCACAGGAACGAGCCGCGTGCGAGGACTCGACGCTCACCGCGGAGAATTTTTCGTACCACTCGTGGATCTGTGCCCTTGTCGCGTACGGCGTCTGGAAGTCGTCTGCGAGGAAGCGCTCGACCCTGAGGCGTGCCTCTGGCTCGTAAAAGCTCTTGAGCCTCGGGTGTTTGAGCCGCTCGAGCTTGTGGCGCTTTGTGGGAGGGTGGTCGACCTCCTCCTCGTCGCTCTGCAGCACTTCGGGTCCGGGGTCGTCGTCTCTGTCTTGTGGGGTCGGCGCCGTTCGCGGTGGCAAGTTGCGCGGCTTCTGCGCGGCCTGCCACTCTGCAGGCCTCATGGGGCGGTACTTTTCCCTGAGGTACAGGCGCACGTCTACCATGCTCTCCGAGGCGCGAGGTCGAGCGAGCAGGAAAGAAGCAGAGACTGGAGCAAGGGAGCGAGTGAAGGGAATGAGGACAAGCCTGAGCCGCGTGTCGAGGCGAGGCGCGTGCGAGCTTGGCGTCGCCTCTGCCCAAGGAAATCGGGGAGGGTCTCGCGACGAACAGAATAGACTGACAAGTGTCACGCGTGTGACCTGAACCCTTGCAGAGCGAGGCCGAGGTGCGAGACGACGGAGTTCAAGGAGGGTTCATCGAGTCGCGCGCTCCGAGGTTGGCTCTGTCCCGCTCTCGCTCTCTCCTCTCGCGCGTCTTGCTTCTTCTGGACCCTACTCGACACCCTCCCATCCATCTCACTCGAGGCCCCCCACCCTACGAACCACTGTCCAGTCCGCGCTCACTCGAGCTCTCTCGCGCCGGTCGCTCCCCTCGGACACGGTTCGGCTCCTAGCCTTCCCCCTCCCACCCGCATGTGAGCCTGTGCCCGTGCTACACAGTCACGCCAGGCCACTGACAGGCACATCCCGCAGGGCGCCGTCCGAGCCCATCGACGTGCCAACCACCGCCGGGGGCTCGACTGCACCGCCCCCACGCTCCACCTCGTCGTCGTCACCTTCTCGCCCGGTCCCCCCACCCATCTCGTCAAAGCGCTCGTTCCTCTCAAAGCTCCCCGTCAAACAGCTCAAGCGCATCCCGGGACCAAAGAGGATCGCGAGGAGGAGGCAGACCCTCTTTGACCCGCTCGTCGAGGGGGACCAACCCCTCGGCACCCTCGTCATCCGCGTCCACGCGGGGAGGGACCTCGTCGCAAAAGACAAGAACGGCCTCAGCGACCCCTACGTCGTCATCCGCTACGGCCCTTCGAGGGTCAGTTCTCAGCTCTCCCCTCCTCTTAACCCACTCCCCTCGCCGCCCCTTCCTCGGCTTCCCAAGTGCTGACCCGTCTCCGCCGCGCAGGTCACGGGACCGACCGTACAAAAGTCGCTCAACCCTGTCTGGGGCTCTGGCGGCGAGAGCGGCGACCTGAGCGGTGTCGCCGGCGAGGCCAAACTCGAGCTCAAGCTGCACGACTGCCTCGCCTTGGGCCAAGAGCGCGTCGAGGTGGTCTGCTGGGACAAGGACCGCGTCGGGAGCGAGTACCTCGGCGAGCTGAGCCTCGGGCTGGACGAATGGTGGGGCAGCGACAGGACTCAGTGGAAGGACGGGCAGCCCCCGGTCGGCCTGCACGACTCCGAGAACAAGGTGCGTCTGGGCATCTCCCTTGCCCTTCTACGCCTTCAGAGCTCACTCGAGACCGCAACAGCCCGTCTGGCACACGCTCCGCTCGTCGCGGTCCCGCTCGACCGTCTCAGGCGCGCTCCTCGTCCAGGTCGGCTTTGTCCCCGCCGAGGCGGGCACCGAACGCCGTCTGTCGGCGCCGCAGCGTGAGCGTATCCTCAGCGCGCTGCGCCGCATCGCCGACGAGCAGGAGCACGCGAGGCGTGCAAGCAGGGAAGAGAGGGTGTTCCTCGCGGCGCCCGTACGTCCCGCTCGCTCAATCAGATGCCGAGCGTTCCTGACGCACTTTGATCGCGCCGTAGACGGAGACGGTCGGTACGAGCCCAGCGGACGACCTCGCGCCGCTCGGTGACACGATCCCTGACCCGGACAGCGACTCGTCCGACTCGTCCGACGGCTCGACCGCCTCGGGCGAGGAGAGCGACTCGGGCTCGGAAGAGGCTGACGACGACGCGTCGACCTCCGCCGATGAGGACGAGCTAGCCACGACTGGTGCGCCGTCACGGGGCTACTTTGACCTGCCCCCTGCGACCACCCCGCTCGCGACGAGCCCGGCCACGACGGTGCAGTCCCCGATGCCCGACATCGTCGTGCAGGACCACGCCGCCCCGACTGCCGCCGCTCCCGCCGCTCAGCAGGGGAGGCGCGGCCTGAGCCTCCCCGGGTTCGTCAAGCGGCGCTTCTCGACCCAGAGCGGGTCGGCCTCGCCCGCCGCGTCGTCGTCCCTCTCGCTCGCGTCCACCCAGCCATCGACACCGTCCGCCATCGGCGAGTCAGACCTCGAGGGCGGCGCGTCGTCTTCCGGAGCCGGCGCGACCGGCAAGACGCGCAGCAAACGCCGCTTTGCGCGGCGTCGCGGCGGGGGCAACAACAACTCGGGCGACACGAGCGACGCGGCGAGTGGCATCGCGGACGACATTGTCGAGATGAGCCTCCTCGCGGGTGGGATTGGCCTGTCGCCTGCCAACACGCCGGGGCTCGAGCGCGCGGCCGCGGGTGGCGCGCGCCGGCACCGGCGGCACCGCTCCAGCGGCTCGAAGAAGGGCAAGAAGAGGCGCTCGGCGGCGGCCAAGGCGCGGCTGCGGACTGGCTCGGCGGCGGCGGGCTTCACGTACGACGACGACGAGGCCATTGCCGGGCTTGTCCAGGTCGAGATCGCGAGCGCGCGCGACCTCCCGCGGCTCAAGAACGCGCTAAGGACGAGCTACGACATGGACCCGTTCTGCGTCATCTCGTTTGGCAAGAAGATCTTCCGCACGCGCGTCATCCGCCACTCGCTCAACCCAGAGTGGCACGAGCGCCTGTGGTTCCACGTCGGCGAGGCTGAGACGCACTGGACTATTGGGTTCACGGTGAGCGACTGGGACAAGATCTCGGGCAACGACCACGTCGGCGACGTTGCGGTGCCGCTCGAGCAGCTGCTCGGGACGAGCATCCAGCATGACGAGCGCGGGCTGTACCCGGCGGGGAGGGACGGCAAGCTCGTCGGCGACGACTTCCACGAACACGAGTTGCCGCTCGTCATGGGCGACAAGATGGACAAGGAGGCGAACGGCGCCAAGCCGACGCTGACGATCCGCGCAAAGTACACGCCGTACGCCGCTCTGAGGCAGCAATTCTGGAGGTGCGCTCGCCGGTCTCGCCTCTTCCTCTCTTTCCCACGGTGCAGGCTGTTGACGCGCTCGAGCAAAGGGTCTACGCGGCAGACTACGACCTCGCCGCCAACGGGACGCTCTCGCAGGTCGAGCTCTTCTCGATGCTCGACTCGCTCGGCTCGACCCTTACCAAGGAGACGCTCGACTCGTTCTTCACGCGCTACGGCAAGAACCCGAGCTCCGACGAGCTCACGGTCGAGGAGGTCGTCCTCTGCCTCGAGGAGGAGGTGCGCAAGCCCAAGGAGGAGCGCCACCACGTCGATGAAGACACGGGGACCGACACGGGCATGAACACGCCGGTGGGACCAGCGAGGGGCCCCGGCGCGGGCGACTTTGTGGAGATGCAGCAGCTCGAGCCGGGAGAGTACGAAGGCGGGACGGACCTCTCGTCCGACATGAAGACGATCGCCCCGTGCGTTCCTCCTTCCCTTCTTTGATCGCTTTGCTCGCTTCGTGCTGACGCAGAAGGCGACCGCAGGGGCACGGACGTCCTCACTGACGCCGAGAAGGGCACGGTCGTCACGGCGCCAGCACCACACGCCATGGCCAAGGAGCCCTCGCGCAGCGGCTCGATGGAGCCCTCATCCGACGAGGGATCCCCGGGCAGCAATATCGAGCGCGGTGCGTCTTGACCCGTCCTCACTCAGGCCGCGTTGCCGGGAGCTGACACTCGTCGCCTTTGCACCCAGTCATCAACATCAAAGAGTGCCCGCTGTGCCGCAAGCCGCGCCTCAACAAGAAGGGCGAGGTGAGCATCATCACGCACCTGGGCGTGTGCGCGTCGACCGACCCGACAAAAGTCAATCGCGTCCTCGTCACCAACTTTGTCACGGCGTCGCAGGCCCAGCGCAAGCTGCTCAACAAGGTTGGACCCTGCCTCGACTTGAGCTGTGACGGGTCGACTCGCTGACATGGCGTCGACGCGCGTGCAGGTCTTCTCGAAGGTCATGAAGGGCAAGTACAACCTCGGCGCCGACTCGGCCAACATCGTGCGCCTCGAGTCTCTCGTCTCTCGTCCCTTGCTCGGGCTTGATGCCCAGCTCAACCCCACATCGCCTGACTCTTCTCTGTGCACCCAGATCGTCCAGGACCGCCTCACCGGCGCGCTGCAGGAGGAGAAGATGGCCGTCTACGTCGTGCGTCGCTTCTCGACGGCAACGTGCGGGAGCGAGACTTACCGAACGACCGTCCCCGCGTGCGCAGCGTCTCGGCATTCGTCTCATGTACAAGGGCATGAGCGGCAACATGGAGGGCGCGCGCAGTGCGTCATTCACGTCGTCAGCGCTTCGCTCGTTCGGCTGACTGACCCATCGTGACCGTCAGTCCGCCGCCTCCTCGACTCGCTCACCAAGAAGCAGGGGGCCAAGTACGACAGCCCGGCTTCTGCGCGTGAGATCGAGCCTTTCATCAAGTTCCACAACCTCAACATGGCGCGTCTTCGAGCTCTTGAGCGCTTGTGAGCGATCGGACTGACGTTGCTGGCCGCCCGCAGGAGGAGGTGCTCGACCCGATCTCTTCTTTCAAGACCTTCAACGAGTTCTTCTACGTGGGTGCATGGTTGAGAAGGCGTTCTGCTCACGCTGCTGACCCTCTCCGATCGTGCAGCGCAAGCTCAAGCCCGACGCGCGGCCCGTCGCCGACCCCGACGACCCGCGTACTGTCGTGTCGGCCGCCGACGTAAGTTGCTCTGTTGATCGCGCTCTCTCCACTCACTGCAGCGTTTCGACAGCCGGACGGGGGCGCATCGCTGCGGGAAGCGATGGTTGCGGCAAAGACGCTCACTGAATCCGCCTTCGCCTGCAGTGCCGCGCCATGTTCTTCGACACGGTCAGCGACGCGACGTCCATCTGGATCAAGGGCCGCGAGTTCACCGTGGCCAAGATGCTCGGCGACTACTACAAGGACAAGGCGCCGGCGTACGAGGGCGGCAGCCTCGCCATCTTCCGCCTCGCGCCACAGGGTGCGTTCGTACATCCGCTCGCAGTCTCTCGACCTACCTGACCTCTGCTGTGTGCACGCAGACTACCACCGCTTCCACTCGGTGCGCTCGACACTGAGCTCGAAACCTGGCGCTCGAGCACCTCTGACCCGTTTGCCCGCAGCCGGTCGACGGCGTCATGGGCCACCAGGAGTACATCACCGGCCAGTACTATACGGGTGCGTCACCTCTTTGATTTCCTGACGGTCGGGCTGCGCTGACCGCTCCTTCGCCCGCGCAGTCAACCCGATGGGTCCGTCTCCTCTCTCTGCCCCTCGGCACGACTTTCAGCAGCTGACCTTCCGACCGCCCTGACGTGCAGCCATCCGCTCGAACGTGTCGGTCTACAGCGAGAACGTGCGCCTCGTAGCGAGCATCGACAGCCCCATCTTCGGCGAGGTGATGAACGTGTGCGTCAGCTCGCCCTGTCTCTTACGCCTGCTCCCTGTCCTTCGCTCACGACCAAGCATGCGCAGCTGGGTGGGTGCGATGATGGTTGCCGGGATCACGATGCACAAGTTCGAGGGCGAAGAGGTCAAGCGTGGCGACGACCTCGGCAGGTTCTCCTTCGGCGGCAGCACCACCGTGATCCTCTTCAAGCCCAACACGGTCAAGTTTGACGCGGACCTCCTTGACAACTCGAGGAACTCGGTGCGCTTTCCGGCTTTCCTCCTCGGTTGCAACAGCCCACTCACCCATGTCGCGCGGCACAGATCGAGACACTCGTCCGCGTCGGCATGCGCATCGGCCGCGCCGTCGAGAAGTAGGCGGAACGGGGCCGTCTCAATCAGATCTTCATGCTTCACCGTCACGCAGCTTTCTCCTCACGATTGCACAGACACTTCGCATCGCCGTCCTTTCGTACCGGTTTCTTTTGTGCATCATGCAATCGCTTTGCCAGGCCTGCTCGTTTGCGCAAGGTTTAAACATCAATAATTAGAAATGCGTTGCGACACGCTGGCTACACGGACCGCCCCGCCCGCTCGACCACCTCTCGCACCTCGTCCGGCGCACACAACGACGAACTCGTCGCGAACCCGTACTCGGAGCGCACCACTGCGGGAGAGGCGTGTCAGTGCTTGGCAAAGAGCAGAGCAGCGATACGCGCGGACAGCAGTGAGAGGCTGCGTGAAGAAGCAAGGCCCGAGCGACGCACGGTTGTGGAACGTCGAGTACGTGTCGAGCACGTCGTCCTGACAGCGCGAGAGGGAAGGATGAGGGGTCAGGGGCGGGGGACGACAGAGGAAGGGCGGGATGGGGCGCACCCAGAGCGGTGGGAGCAGGACGCCGACCGTCTTGTCCTCGACGAGGAACACCCGCATCCGGCGCACGACGCTCACCGCCCTCTCCTCGAGCTTGTCCCTGAACGACGCGTGCAGCTCGAGGACGCGCTTGGGCGTCGCCCACTCTTGCTCGGTGAGCCCGCCGCGGGCCTGAGGCGAAGGCGACGAGAGGAAGGCGGTGCATTGGTCGAGGAAGGTGCGCAGGTTCGACGTGAGCGCGGTCGACGAGGACGTGATGAGCGACTCGCACGCCCGCTTGAGCGCGACGTCAAGGTCCTGCG
>SOZI01000248.1:0-12984 GCA_006352295.1 Rhodotorula diobovata | reverse complement strand
GCTCGGCGGCACGGTCGTGGACCCCCCCTGCGGTCAACGCTTGGAGGGGGGAGGACGGCGGCGTGTGCGTGTGTGTGACTCTCTCGTCTCTACTTGAAAATACAGCGGTTCCCACAGTCATCGACTCGGCCGGGACGGTGTGCGCACGAGTCAGCGAGCGAGCGAGGAGAGCGCATGTGAGGCCCGCGAGGCGCGCCAAGAGAGGGTTCCGCCGGTCACGGTGGCTCGTGGTCATCTCGACGCCGCTCAACTTGACGAAGAGAAGCGAGCCGGGTCCACCTCGAGATGTCCTTCGGGCGACGCTCTCGAGGTGAGCGGACCGTGCGAGGGGAGGGTAGGTTGAGGCCTCGCTTCTGCTCGCTCGCCCGCTCGATTCGGTGACGGGTATTGCGGTACTCGTATCTATCTCTGTGAGATGCACCATGGATTCTCGTGTCTAGCGCTCCTCGCGAAAGAGGGACAGGAAGCCAGGACGCAGGGACCGAGAAGCGCGGCTGACTGGCTCGCGCTTCGGTGGTTTGCGTTCCGCCTCCGTGAACAACCCCAGGGTGAGCATCGAGTACTTGAAGCGTCCGCGCAGGTCACTGTGCCAGAGCGGCAGGTCCCTTAGAAGGAAGTGACGGCCACGAGCGGTTGTCACCCGACCCAAGAGCAGACAGCTTGTCGGGGGGAGGGGGGGAGGGGCGCTCGCCCCTCCTTTTTCCCGTGACCGAGTGACTGGCCTCGAGGCGCCCTAGCGACGAAGCAGGTGTGCGAGACGCTCTGCTTCCTTGGAGAGAACAGGGAGGCGCTTGACGGGAGTGGCCTTCGCGCGGGGCCGTGCACGGGTGCGAGGTCTAGCCCGCAAGAACTGTTTAGCCTGGAGCGATGGCACGTCTGCTGCATTTGAAGGTGAGACCATCCGGCACAGAGACGCTCGAATTCGGGGGGCCCACAGAGAGCTCGCCGCGTCGAGGACAAGGAGAGGCTCGAGCGGGTCGGCGTCGAGGCGGATCCTGATGTGGCTCGCATGAACCCCGCGGCCAGTCTGACAGCAGCAAAGCTGTCCGATGGCAGTCGACAGAAGCCTGGTGCAGCAGACACAAGAGTGCCCTGTGACCCTTGCAGCGAGAGCTCGAGGAGGAGCTGATGCCGGTGTCGACGTCGGCGGTCCCTCACCGTGGCGCCAGGGTGTCAGGGCGGCCCTGAGCTCCTTCGCTAAAGGTCACGGCGGGAGGGCCCTGCAAAAGAAGAGGAATCAAGGGGGAGGCGCACAACCGAGGGGCGGCAAAAGGGAATCCCCGCTCCCGGGATCGAACCAGGGACCTCAAGATAAACGAGAGAAGCCGATTACAGTCTTGCGCTCTTCCAACTGAGCTAAGCGGGGGGCTTGGTTGATCCGGTGGTGCTTTCTGGCGTCCCAATCCCGCTGTCTGGTTACTCAGGCCGCCGGCCGCGGTCCTCGGGGGCGCAAACTGCCCGTGCACGACCTCGTAGCTCGTGTGGCTGCTCGTCTGCTTGACCCATCTCTTGCCTCTCCCGATGGGATGGGCTGGCAGAAAGGCAGCGACCGACACCGCGCGCGCCGTGACCCGGGGGTTGGCGACCGAAAAGAGACTCGCCTCCTCCAGGCGGCTCCTGTCCCCACGTCTTCCGTAGAAGCGAGCGGGCCGTCAACGCTGTGTGCACTGCCCAAGTAGCGCCACTGCGAGCGCGGGCTCGACGGCCTGCGACGTTGTAATGCGTCGGGCAAGGGCACGAAGGCCCGAGGTCCGAGCGAGCTGTGCACGCCTCTCTCGTTCGTCACGTTCGCGACTCGCCCCGGCGCTGACACGTCAACGGCTGCAGTGTGTGCCTCAGGACACGGCTGACCTGCTTGGCCAGCAGCAGAAAACGGCCACGTGCACCAACTCGCTCGAGCGGACGGACCCTGGCTTCTCCTGTCTCCTCGTGACGAGACGCACGGTGTTCTGCGCGGGGATACCTTGTCGAGGTCTCGAGTGACTTTGAGAGCAGTCGACTGGGCACAGCGTGCTTTCGAAGCACCGGGCGAGAGCCAGAGTGCTTTGCACGGCAAGACGCGAGCGGAGGCGCGAGCTGTCGGTGCACACGGTCTCGCAAGTGCCCCTATCTTCTTGGATAGTCTGCTGTTCAAAAAATGGGAGAATGTGCGCCGTGCGGCGCTGAGACGCCTGAACCGCACACAGACGGCTCGGGACCATGGCGAGCAAAGCTGCCGCCGCGAGCGAGGGTGCGATGGGGCGCGTAAAAAGCGTGATCGCGAAGCGTGGACCACAGGGTCCCTTCGACGGGCTCTTGGTGCTGTGAGCGGTGATCGAAGGCTGTTAGGGCGCAATCAGCTGCACCCTGCTCGCCAGCGGCACTCTCCTCGACTCTGCACTCGTGCCGCACAGGGCCCGTCTTTGCCCTTTTTTCTCGCGACCTGCCCCTGTGAGCGGTGCGCACCAGACCGAATGTGAGAGCAAGTCCAATGCAGGAGAACCGTCAACACGTACCGCCAAAGGAGCGCTACCCGCGCGGCGCAAGAGTCAGGGGTCCGAGCGAGGTGGACGGGTGAGGGACCGTTTGAACTCACCCCCGGTTGCAAATTGACGAGTCTGCTTGGCACATGAGCGTCAGACTCGCTCCAAGGGCGCGGTTTGAGAGGACGAGAGCAAGGGACGTCGATCTGGGGGTTGCACGCTGCCTCGCAGCTGTGGGGCCCAGTCTGCGCTCCTCTGACAGCCCTCGCACGACCTGCTACGCTCTCGAGGCAGCGCAAGTCGAGATTACAAAGGTCAAAGGAGGGCACGGAAGCTGCGAAAGACGGGCCGAGTGGGCTTGACGCCAGTGAGGGCGGGCAGAAGGCGCCGCGCTCTCTCGAGCCCTCACGGGCCCGACTCGACGTCTGTCGCCCGCTCGTTCGACAGCTCGCTCGAGTAAGCTCTCACAATAAGCCGGTACAAGACAAAAAAAGGGGCCCTTGTCGCCTGACGCGTGCCGGGAGGGAGAAGCAGGCTCGCACGGGCCTCCTTGACCCTACTCGACCCTACTCGACCCCACTCCACTCCCCTCGACTTGCAAAGGCTAGATGGATGTCTTCCAAGCCTCGTAAAGGCTCGGAGAGTCGCAAAAGGATCGTCCTCGGACAGGTTTGAACTGTCGACCTCCCGATGGCGACTGTGCAATACTAAGTGCAATATTTAACAGTCGGACGCTCTGACCAACTGAGCTACGAAGACTTTGATGGAAGCAGCAGCGAGAACATGCTGACAAGTCCACGTACCAGCCCGCTTCCGTCCGTCCACCACCTTTCCTGGCGCGGAACAGCCCCGCACGCCCTTCGACACTTCGTGGCCACGTGAGTGACTTCTAAAGCCTTTCGGCATACAGGTGCAGACGTTATCGGCTCAAGGGCGCTTCAGCTGAGCGGACGGAGCAGGACGAAGCAGGACTCGGAGGAGTGCTCGGGCCTTAGTCCCCTCTCTTTACCACTCCCTCGCTTCCTCCCCCTCGGACTCCTTCCCATCTCTTTGTCGCTCCTCGCCACTCTCGTCATTCCGAGCTTGCTTAGACATCCTCCCCGTTCCCCTCCCTATAGGAACTCGTCGCTCTCTCTCTTCAGTAGACCAACCTTCTCAACTCCGACTCGCCTCGTTCCCTCGTCCCTCCTTTGCCTCGTCCCTCGCCCAAGTCCTTGCCAAGACAACAGACGTCAGGTAAGCCTTGGACCGTCGCTGACCGCAAACGCGCGCGCGGGCGGCCCCGGATCCGTCGTACCTGCTGCTCTCTGCGCCGAGTGCGAACCGACTGGGCGCCTTGAGCCCCCGCTCTTCCGACACGTCCTTGCCAGTGCTCCCGAGCGTCCAGAGGTCAGTCCTGCAGCCGGGAGTACACCTGTGTCCCCGCCAGCTCGGTCAGAGTGCGCCGTTCGTCTCTCCCTCTGCTCCTCGGCGCTCGAGCCCCTTTTCCTCGGACCAAGGTCCGCTCTCGGTCGTTCTCTCGCGCACACAAGGCTCCGAGGCGGGCTCTGACCTGGCCATCGGAACACGCTTAATCCGAGTCTGAGCAAGTCCCGTCGCCACTCGAGAATGTCCGTGACAGCGTCGGAGCTTGGCTGGTCACTTTGCTTTCCTCCCGGGTCGCCAGAGGTCAGGTGCTGGCGGGACACGTTGCACTCGCTAGAGTGTATGCCAGGGCATCCCTCTACTCGTCGAGGAGCTTCTGCAGCTGCTCGTTGTACTGGTTGCCCTTGATCGGGTTCTCGTTCATGACGCGGCGGATCTCCTGCATCTCGTCGTCCGTGAGCTTGATGTCCTTGGCCGCCCAGTTTTCCTCGAGGTACTTCGTCGACTTGGTCTGCAGCAGGGCAGCCAAGCCTCGGTGTCAGGGCCCGCACACAGGTGCAAGCGAGATGGAGAGCGAGGGCGAGCACGCACGCCGGGAATGGGGATGATCAGGCCTGGGTAGACCTGGCAGTCCCATGCGAGCGCGAGCTGACCAGGAGTGCAGCCCTTCGCAGCTGCAATCTTCTCAAAGGCTGCGGGAGCGCGTGACAACCCGGGGAGAGGAGTCAGCAGGCGCCGCACGCTCCCGCGGGACGCAGTTGCTCCCCGCATGGGCCGCTCGAAGGAGCCGGGCGGGCAGCACATGCAACAAGAGGGCTCAAAGACGCACCTTCGACGAGCTTGAAGTTGTGGTCGAAAAGGTCCTTGGTCAAGCGAGGGAACGCTCCGCCGCCGCGCATGTCGCCCTCCTTATTGATGTCGTCGAAGGAGCGGAATCGGCCGGTGAGGAAACCCTTGCCCAACGGCGAGTAGGCGAGAATCTTGACGCCGAGCTCCTGGCACGCCTCGATGACGCCGTTCGACTCGATCGTCGTCTCGAACGGCGACCACTCCATTTCGACAAAGTCGATCTTGGCCACTGCGGCGGCGCGCCGGAGCGTCTTGGCCGACATCTGTTCGGAGACCAATCCCTTGTCAGGTTTGAGCGAGACTCCGTGAGGAAGAGGGACGCACGGCAGAGAGCCCGATGTACTTGCACTTGCCGGCCTGGCGCGCCTCCTCCATTGCCTTGACGCTCTCCTCAACCGGCACCTTCTTGTCGATACGGTGAAGAAGGTAGATGTCAGGTGCAGAGCCGAGGTTCTCGATGCTCTCGTCGATGCACTGGCGGCAGAAGTCGGCAGATCCTGCAGAGGCGCACGAGCGCCGAGATCAGCGAGGGCTCCGAGAGAGCGCGACGGGGACAGCTTTGGCTCACCGTCCACCTCCATGCCGTTCACGGTGCCCTTGAGGCCCCACTTGGTGACGACGACCACCTTGGAGCGGACCTCGCCCTCGCGTAGGACCTCGCCGACGAGCTTCTCGTTGTGCTGGTCCTTTCCGTAGATGCGCGCACTGTTCCACAGTGTACAGCCCTGTGCTCGCAGACTGTGCGGTCAGTGGGGGAGAGTTGCGAAGGCCGACGGAAGCGGACGCACGAGGTCGACCGCGCGGCGGAGAACCTCCTTGCTCTGGTCGTCGTTCGCGACGCCGTAGCTCTGAGAGAAGCCCTGCGCATTGAAACGGGGTCAGCCGCTGGGAGGTGTGAGCGGGGCCTGTAAACACTGGGCACTAACCATCGCTCCGAATCCAATGGGCGGCACCGTGAGCGAGTCGTTGATGCGGACGGGCGAGGACATGGTGCGGGGGGGTGCGTCTGGAGGGAGGAGAGAATGAGGAAGAGCGAGAAGAGATGACGGAAAGCGCAGAGAGGGACAGAGTGGAGCAAGATTGGAGCAAGAGTGGAGCAAGAGTGGAGCAAGTGGAGCATGATTCTGAGCGGGCCGAGTGGAGGTTGTCGGCTGCCGAACTTCAAGCTTCAAGGCAAGCGATCAGCGCGCGAAAGGCGCCGACACCGACACAGTCGCGCAGCACAACTCGGGCCTCGCAACCGCTCGGCCGAAGCGCGAGCGCCGTCGGGGCGAGCAGCTTCGGACCAGGGAGCCCGCGTGTGGCCCGCCGCAGCTCCGGCCTCACACACTCGCGCGTCCAGTGGGCCCTCGCAGGTGCGATATTCACGCGGAACACGGGGTCAAAGCCGGAGAGTCCTGCCGCGAAAACTGCGGGCGAACGCGAGAGGGAGCGTGAGTCGGCCTGTCGAGTCGAGCGGCGGGGCGAGCGGGGCAAACCTGCGCAGGGGCGGCGAGGGGCGGATCATACGAAAGGAAGCACGGGCTAGGACTCCCACGGAGCACTGATCCTCTAGCAGCAGATCAGGACGTGCCACAAGTGACGAGTCACGCCGACGTCGACGCCGACTCGGAGCTCGCGACGCTTTCTCCCCCACCGCTTCACCCTGCTCGTCTTGCTGTCTACCTACCTGTGCTAACCCGCCTTCACGCTGCTCACCCGCCCGACCACTGCTCTGGCTCCTCCCGCTCAACCCGTGAGGTAAGCCGGCAAGTTCCCTCCCCCACCTCATCTCCTCGACCTCCTGCTGACCCCTCGTCGCCGCGAGCGCAGCTCAGACCGCGCTAACGTTCAGAATAATCGACTAGATGGCCACCATGAGCGCTGCACATGCCCGCGGGCTCACGAGACTGCCCGAGGAGCTCGTCGACCTCGTCTGCGCGTTCGTGGTCGACTTCGATGTCAAGTGTGCGGCCTCTCTCCTTGCTCACTCGTACTCTGAGAGCGACACGCTGACTTGGCGGCACATCCAGACGCCATCAAGACTCTCTGCTCGCTAGCCCTGACGTCGCGCCGCCTTTTTGAGCCCGCGGGCCGTGCCCTCTGGCACGACCCGAGCCGCATCCTCGCGACAAGAGACGCACACAGCGCACACATCTTCCTCGGCCGCGTCATCAGGAACCCCGCGCTGGGCGCGCACTTGAAGCGCCTCGAGGGCGTCGTCGACATGTTCATCTGCGTCCCGGCCCTCTCGCTCGACCACGACTACCCCGTCGTCTTCACGAACTGGGCCTTCACGCTGTTGCAGTACTGCTCAAACGTCACCGGCCTCTCTGTCTGGCCGGACCCCGAGGCGGACTGGCTGGGACAACTCGAGCATCTGCCGCGTCTCCGCCACTTGACCGTCCAGGCTCGCCACCCGCCGGTCTACTTTGACGACGACGACTTTTTCTCGTACTTCAACTTTCTCGCAGGCGCCTCGGCTGTACGACTCGACTCGCTCACTCTGCGCGACTACTACGGTCCTCGGGGCCACACGCGGTGGGCCGTACACCTTCCCGTCACTCGCCTGGAGCTCGACAGGTATGGCCCACAGCTGTAAGCCAACCTGGGCATCTTTCTCGGCGACGTACGACACATGACGCTCAGACCCCGCTCTTACGATTGAGACCCTGAGACCCTGCTCCCCCCGGCTCTCGAAGCCTTCGCGCTGCTTCCACCTACGGAGGCGGACAGCGACGAGGATCTGATCTGGGGACCGGAAGAGTGGGGCGAGCTCTTCGCTGAGCCACGGCGTTTCACCAACCTGCGCGTCGTCGTCCTCGCCAACGTCGAGATCGACGTGTCGGGGTTTGAGCAGCTCTGCGCAGCGGCGCCGACCCTCGAGCGCGTCGATCCGAGGCACGGCCTGTGGCAAGCGTGCAAGTGTCCCGGAGGCACGTGTCCCGCCGCCTCGTGTCCCGACGCCTCCATGGACGTCCGCCTCGCGGAGGCCCTTCCAATCCTCCCTGAGCTTCGCTTCCTCCACATCGGCGAGCTCCTGTGCCGCGGCGACGCGATCCTGACAGGCGCGTATACTGCCGCCTGTTTGGCGTCGAATTCGAGTGGCGCGGAGGCCTCTCGCCGCATTTGCCGTCGTCGGGCGGGAGCGTTGTCGACGCGGACGCATTCTGGCAGGGCGAGGGAACGCGATGTGGGTCCTCCGAGACGAACGCGCAAGCTCAAGTGGTGACGGCGACGACGACGACGACGACGACGACGACAGCCTCGGCCACCCGCTCTGGCCGCACTGGCAGTTGCACCGCCTACGGATCAACGACAACGGCTCCAGCATCACCTCCTCCTCGTTCACCTCTTCTTCTCGCGCGCCCTCGGTCCCCGCCGTGCCATCTGCTGCGCCCTCTTCGCCCGGCACCTTCCCCGTCGCGCCAGACCTCACCTCGTACCCACCCATCTCGCGCTCGCCGTCGCCTCCGTTCACCCCGACGACGAGGCCCTCGCAGCGCCCTCGAGCATCGTCGTCGCTCGCCCAGCTGCGGCCGACTAGCGCTACGTCGATGCACCCGCGTCGCCGTCGCACCTCGAGCCCGGGTTCGAGGCGAGGGACGACAGCGATGACGAGGCGCTCGAGGCTGACGGAGGGTACGGCAGCGACTGTGATGTCGACGAGGCGGACAGGCAGTGGAAGGAGTACGACGATGAGGGCTTGTGGGAGTGTGCGAGGGAGCGGTTTGAGGACTGAGGGCCAGAGCGAGAGAACGAAGGCGCAGTGGACTGTCGGCTTTGCACGCTTCTCGGCAGCTGTCCGTGCGGGACCGTGCGTACAGGTGACAGTGCAAGCAGGGCTACGGACAGCGGGCAACACAAGCGCTCCGTCGAGCTCCTCCCAGAGCGATCGTCCACTGCCCTCCCTCAGTCCATCTTGATCGTCTCGACGGGCTTCTTGCCGCTGAGCGTGTGCCCGGACCCGCTGAACGGCACCGACGGCTTCGCCTCGGGCTTCGCCGACCCCTGCATCGCTCCCACCGCGCCCTGCGCCTGCGCCCCCATCGGGAGGCTCGCCGCGCCCCTCGCCGCCCGCCAAACCCAGCGTCGTCCCCGCGCCCTCACTCTCGCGAACGGCGCGGTGGCGTCGCGCGCGGCTTTGCTCGTCAGGGCGTTCTGCTGACGATGGGAGAGGTGGGGATCGCGTGAGGGATTGCGTGAGCTGCTGACGCAATGGACGGCGAGCGGGTCGACTTGCGGGCGCGAGCACAGGCTAGGGACGAGAGAGAGCAGGACGGCCGAATCCTAGAGAGTCGCTCAAACGCCCTCTCAAACAAGAGCCCGCCCGATAGACGCGCGCGCGAGAGACCGACCGAGAGCGGACCTTGGTCCGAGGAAAGGGGCTCGAGCGCCGAGGAGCAGAGGGAGAGACGAACGGCGCACTCTGACCGAGCTGGCGGGGACACAGGTGTACTCCCGGCTGCAGGACTGACCTCTGGACGCTCGGGAGCACTGGCAAGGACGTGTCGGAAGAGCGGGGGCTCAAGGCGCCCAGTCGGTTCGCACTCGGCGCAGAGAGCAGCAGGTACGACGGATCCGGGGCCGCCCGCGCGCGCGTTTGCGGTCAGCGACGGTCCAAGGCTTACCTGACGTCTGTTGTCTTGGCAAGGACTTGGGCGAGGGACGAGGCAAAGGAGGGACGAGGGAACGAGGCGAGTCGGAGTTGAGAAGGTTGGTCTACTGAAGAGAGAGAGCGACGAGTTCCTATAGGGAGGGGAACGGGGAGGATGTCTAAGCAAGCTCGGAATGACGAGAGTGGCGAGGAGCGACAAAGAGATGGGAAGGAGTCCGAGGGGGAGGAAGCGAGGGAGTGGTAAAGAGAGGGGACTAAGGCCCGAGCACTCCTCCGAGTCCTGCTTCGTCCTGCTCCGTCCGCTCAGCTGAAGCGCCCTTGAGCCGATAACGTCTGCACCTGTATGCCGAAAGGCTTTAGAAGTCACTCACGTGGCCACGAAGTGTCGAAGGGCGTGCGGGGCTGTTCCGCGCCAGGAAAGGTGGTGGACGGACGGAAGCGGGCTGGTACGTGGACTTGTCAGCATGTTCTCGCTGCTGCTTCCATCAAAGTCTTCGTAGCTCAGTTGGTCAGAGCGTCCGACTGTTAAATATTGCACTTAGTATTGCACAGTCGCCATCGGGAGGTCGACAGTTCAAACCTGTCCGAGGACGATCCTTTTGCGACTCTCCGAGCCTTTACGAGGCTTGGAAGACATCCATCTAGCCTTTGCAAGTCGAGGGGAGTGGAGTGGGGTCGAGTAGGGTCGAGTAGGGTCAAGGAGGCCCGTGCGAGCCTGCTTCTCCCTCCCGGCACGCGTCAGGCGACAAGGGCCCCTTTTTTTGTCTTGTACCGGCTTATTGTGAGAGCTTACTCGAGCGAGCTGTCGAACGAGCGGGCGACAGACGTCGAGTCGGGCCCGTGAGGGCTCGAGAGAGCGCGGCGCCTTCTGCCCGCCCTCACTGGCGTCAAGCCCACTCGGCCCGTCTTTCGCAGCTTCCGTGCCCTCCTTTGACCTTTGTAATCTCGACTTGCGCTGCCTCGAGAGCGTAGCAGGTCGTGCGAGGGCTGTCAGAGGAGCGCAGACTGGGCCCCACAGCTGCGAGGCAGCGTGCAACCCCCAGATCGACGTCCCTTGCTCTCGTCCTCTCAAACCGCGCCCTTGGAGCGAGTCTGACGCTCATGTGCCAAGCAGACTCGTCAATTTGCAACCGGGGGTGAGTTCAAACGGTCCCTCACCCGTCCACCTCGCTCGGACCCCTGACTCTTGCGCCGCGCGGGTAGCGCTCCTTTGGCGGTACGTGTTGACGGTTCTCCTGCATTGGACTTGCTCTCACATTCGGTCTGGTGCGCACCGCTCACAGGGGCAGGTCGCGAGAAAAAAGGGCAAAGACGGGCCCTGTGCGGCACGAGTGCAGAGTCGAGGAGAGTGCCGCTGGCGAGCAGGGTGCAGCTGATTGCGCCCTAACAGCCTTCGATCACCGCTCACAGCACCAAGAGCCCGTCGAAGGGACCCTGTGGTCCACGCTTCGCGATCACGCTTTTTACGCGCCCCATCGCACCCTCGCTCGCGGCGGCAGCTTTGCTCGCCATGGTCCCGAGCCGTCTGTGTGCGGTTCAGGCGTCTCAGCGCCGCACGGCGCACATTCTCCCATTTTTTGAACAGCAGACTATCCAAGAAGATAGGGGCACTTGCGAGACCGTGTGCACCGACAGCTCGCGCCTCCGCTCGCGTCTTGCCGTGCAAAGCACTCTGGCTCTCGCCCGGTGCTTCGAAAGCACGCTGTGCCCAGTCGACTGCTCTCAAAGTCACTCGAGACCTCGACAAGGTATCCCCGCGCAGAACACCGTGCGTCTCGTCACGAGGAGACAGGAGAAGCCAGGGTCCGTCCGCTCGAGCGAGTTGGTGCACGTGGCCGTTTTCTGCTGCTGGCCAAGCAGGTCAGCCGTGTCCTGAGGCACACACTGCAGCCGTTGACGTGTCAGCGCCGGGGCGAGTCGCGAACGTGACGAACGAGAGAGGCGTGCACAGCTCGCTCGGACCTCGGGCCTTCGTGCCCTTGCCCGACGCATTACAACGTCGCAGGCCGTCGAGCCCGCGCTCGCAGTGGCGCTACTTGGGCAGTGCACACAGCGTTGACGGCCCGCTCGCTTCTACGGAAGACGTGGGGACAGGAGCCGCCTGGAGGAGGCGAGTCTCTTTTCGGTCGCCAACCCCCGGGTCACGGCGCGCGCGGTGTCGGTCGCTGCCTTTCTGCCAGCCCATCCCATCGGGAGAGGCAAGAGATGGGTCAAGCAGACGAGCAGCCACACGAGCTACGAGGTCGTGCACGGGCAGTTTGCGCCCCCGAGGACCGCGGCCGGCGGCCTGAGTAACCAGACAGCGGGATTGGGACGCCAGAAAGCACCACCGGATCAACCAAGCCCCCCGCTTAGCTCAGTTGGAAGAGCGCAAGACTGTAATCGGCTTCTCTCGTTTATCTTGAGGTCCCTGGTTCGATCCCGGGAGCGGGGATTCCCTTTTGCCGCCCCTCGGTTGTGCGCCTCCCCCTTGATTCCTCTTCTTTTGCAGGGCCCTCCCGCCGTGACCTTTAGCGAAGGAGCTCAGGGCCGCCCTGACACCCTGGCGCCACGGTGAGGGACCGCCGACGTCGACACCGGCATCAGCTCCTCCTCGAGCTCTCGCTGCAAGGGTCACAGGGCACTCTTGTGTCTGCTGCACCAGGCTTCTGTCGACTGCCATCGGACAGCTTTGCTGCTGTCAGACTGGCCGCGGGGTTCATGCGAGCCACATCAGGATCCGCCTCGACGCCGACCCGCTCGAGCCTCTCCTTGTCCTCGACGCGGCGAGCTCTCTGTGGGCCCCCCGAATTCGAGCGTCTCTGTGCCGGATGGTCTCACCTTCAAATGCAGCAGACGTGCCATCGCTCCAGGCTAAACAGTTCTTGCGGGCTAGACCTCGCACCCGTGCACGGCCCCGCGCGAAGGCCACTCCCGTCAAGCGCCTCCCTGTTCTCTCCAAGGAAGCAGAGCGTCTCGCACACCTGCTTCGTCGCTAGGGCGCCTCGAGGCCAGTCACTCGGTCACGGGAAAAAGGAGGGGCGAGCGCCCCTCCCCCCCTCCCCCCGACAAGCTGTCTGCTCTTGGGTCGGGTGACAACCGCTCGTGGCCGTCACTTCCTTCTAAGGGACCTGCCGCTCTGGCACAGTGACCTGCGCGGACGCTTCAAGTACTCGATGCTCACCCTGGGGTTGTTCACGGAGGCGGAACGCAAACCACCGAAGCGCGAGCCAGTCAGCCGCGCTTCTCGGTCCCTGCGTCCTGGCTTCCTGTCCCTCTTTCGCGAGGAGCGCTAGACACGAGAATCCATGGTGCATCTCACAGAGATAGATACGAGTACCGCAATACCCGTCACCGAATCGAGCGGGCGAGCGAGCAGAAGCGAGGCCTCAACCTACCCTCCCCTCGCACGGTCCGCTCACCTCGAGAGCGTCGCCCGAAGGACATCTCGAGGTGGACCCGGCTCGCTTCTCTTCGTCAAGTTGAGCGGCGTCGAGATGACCACGAGCCACCGTGACCGGCGGAACCCTCTCTTGGCGCGCCTCGCGGGCCTCACATGCGCTCTCCTCGCTCGCTCGCTGACTCGTGCGCACACCGTCCCGGCCGAGTCGATGACTGTGGGAACCGCTGTATTTTCAAGTAGAGACGAGAGAGTCACACACACGCACACGCCGCCGTCCTCCCCCCTCCAAGCGTTGACCGCAGGGGGGGTCCACGACCGTGCCGCCGAGC
>SOZI01000247.1:0-13100 GCA_006352295.1 Rhodotorula diobovata | reverse complement strand
CTGGGCTTGTTCCGCACGGCCCATGCTCACATGCGCCCTCACTACGCTTGCCCTGTGGCCATGAGCCAATGCACAATTTACCTACTCGGGTGTCCACTATTATCCTTGACAGCAAGGGCAAGCCACTGCCTGCCCTGCTGACTCTTGCTTCCGTGCGCGCAGCTAGACAATGCTCTGCCCTCAGTTGCCTCCTTCAGCTGCCTGTGCTTGCTTCTGTTCACCAAGAGACACTTCTACACCATCTCTTTGCAGGCAAGACGCACTGGGGAACATACTGCAGTCTGTGTGTCGCTTGTCTGCCATGGGCGCTGTGTGGAACGGTCCCTGCGCTTGCCTGCCCTCTGCCATGGCTGTGTATGCTCTAGGTGTCCTGCAGCACAAAGGGGGGAATGCTGACAAGCCGTGGTGCAATCTCTGAAGCACAGCAAGCAAAAGCTTCCCAGTAGTAGAAAGCTGTGATGAGTGCCACCCAATTAAGCAGCTCAACACGAGGCACGCAGAAAGCATTCGAACACGTCATTGGGTTTGATCAGGCGCGCTGCAACAAAAGAGGTTTGACATTGATGTTGACATGCCGGGCGCCAACTCACTGAGAACACTGTTGCGGCGGCAAGCAGGCATCAGGGCAGCAGGCATGCGCAGAGCATAGGAACACGAGCCATTTCTACAGAGGTACAGTAACTGCAAAGAAGGACAGAGAAAACGTGGAGGCAACGGCTGGTCTCTCTCGAGACGACTGGACGGTGCCGAGTGAGCAACATGAGCGACTAGATAGACTGCAAGGAGTGGTCTAGACGACGAACCTGGACGGTGCCAAGCGAGCAATGTGAGCAACTAGAGGAGAAGCCTTCACGCTCACTCGCCCGGTGTACCGGAGGCGGTCCGGTCCAAGGTGGTCGGTCTCCGAGGTCTGTGTAGTCGCTCGAGGCCGTGCCCTCTCCCTCTCTCGTGCAACCTGCTCTCGACCTCTAGGCTGGGAGCAGAGAGAGTCCTGGTCCTGTCCCTCCTGGCACATATGGCGTCCTCAGACAGCCAGACTCTTCACCCTCAGCACCCGCCGCAGGCAGAGACTCCCACCTCCTCCTCATCAGCACCTCGCCTGCCTCCCACCTTTACACGCCTCTCTGCTGCCTCTGCACCGCACCTGGCGCATCCTACACCTCTCTACAACCCACCACACCGCCGCACCCCCTTCCAACGCGCCCTCTCAAGCGCACCCACCCCTGAGCACCCACCCCCTCCACGTCGCCCCCCTCGCTCAGTCCTCCGCCCGGCCCCTCCCCCTTGGCCGTGTCCACCTCCCCCTCCGCCTTCGAGCTCTCGCACTGCATCGCCGTTGCCATCTGCCACGTCTCTCGAGCAGCAGCAACGCGAGAATGCGCGCAGAGGCTTTGCGGATCGTCGTCGTCGCCGCGCGGCACCGAGGCATGCGCGCGCGCAGCGCTGCAGGGAATGCACAGGTCGCATTGGCAAGAGTGCCGAGACGCAGGACGTAGGGCAGGGCGGCTCCCTGGCTCCATGCTCGTCCCTCGCTTCCTCCTCGCCTCCTCCCACCGCCCCCTCCCTCCCTCCTCGCTCGCCCGCCGCCTCGCTGCAGTACCCCCCTTGACTTGACTACGCCTTCCCTCTCACCCTCCACGCCTACCTCTTCTCCTCCAACCCGCCGTCCCTGCCTGAGTGCCCGCCGCTCCCCGACCCTCCCAGTGGCTCGCCTCTCTGGCGCATCACTCCTCTCCTCAACGCCCTCCTCCACGTCAAGGAGCTCCTCGTTGTCATCTGGATCGCATGCGCGCGCTTTGGCTCCGGCGACCGTGGCCATCTCCGCCTCGTCGACGAGGACGCCCCCGACCTCTGGCTCGAAGGCCTCGACACCCTCAACAGCTGGCTTCTCGACATTGAGTAGAACGGAGCGCCGCCGGGAGACGGCGAACCGAAACACTTGCTCGGACTGAGGGGTTGAAAGGACGAAACCGTGTGGGTTGCGGGCTGTTCTCCTCAGTGTGTGAGCTGGAAGCTGCCAAGAGCTACAAGAGAGCAACTCGGCGTACCTGTTCTCCTCAGTGTGTGAGCTGGAGGAGAACAGGTGACTCGGGCGCTATCGCAGGGAGGACAGGAGCTGCAGCGACGCTCTCGCGAGACCTCAGGCGAGAGAGGGAGAGATAGGTTGCAGAGAGAGAGAGAGAGAGCTACGCAAGGGGAGGAGGAGGAGCGGCCCGCCGGCCTCGGCCGCTGGCCACGGCCTCGGCCCTCCGGGCACATACTCCCGGCGGCAAAAAAGCGAGCGCCGGCGAGCAGAGAGAGGAAAAAGAGAGAGGGGGGGAAAGGGGAAGGGGAAGGGCGAGGGAGAGTGGGAGAAAGAAAAAAGGAAGAAAGAAAACAGGGGGGAGGGGGAGAGAAGGCGCAAGGACGAGGGAGACGCGCCGCACGGGCGAGGAGAGAGACGGTGTCGGGTATAAGGTCGCGCCGTGGAGGCGAAGGCGATGAGGGTCGAGAGCGAGAGCGCCCGCCAGCGAGTGAGTGCTAGGCGCGCGTGTAGGGCGACGGGCGCAGGGGACTGCGCGCCGGCCTTGGCGGCGGGTCATTGCGTCTGCTTGCTGGACGAGCAGCTGCTGACGAAGAGGGGGAGGCGAGGAGCGCGACCGCCGGCGGTGCGGGGTTGGCTGGGCCTGGATTGACCAAGTCGATCTCGCGAAGGTCGCCCGTCTCATCCGCGTCGTCCTCGTCCTCGCCTCGCTGCTCTTGTTCGACAGCGTCCTCCCAGTTTCCGAAGAACTCGGTGAGCGACGGCAGGGGGTGGAAGCGCTCGGCTGCGTCGCCGGCGCCGGCTGGGGAGAGGTAGCGCTTGAGCCGGTTGGCGTGCACTTGAGCGGCGAGCGGCTGGCCCGTCGTTGGGTCGTCGAGCCAGAACGTGACGTTGGTCGCGTGCGCGTCGTCGATGGAGAGGTCTGGGCGGACGTCGGAGCCGCGAGCGACGATGCGGAACGGCCCTCTCCACTCCTGCTGCAGCTTGTGGTTCAGCTGCATCGTGAGGTGGGAGGCGTGAAGCCAGACGAGGTCGCCTCGCTTGAGCTCTGAGGACGACGCCGCTGAGGCTCCTCGAAGAGCGGCGGCGTTGCGAGCGTCGGCGCGCTCCTTGCGGATCCCCTGATTCTTGACGAGGGTCGCGAGCGCCGCATCGGCTCGGCTTTCCCCGTCTGCTCTCGCGAGGATCGTCTCGAGGCGACGGTCGACGACCGTGTCGAGAGCTTCTGCGAGGAGGTCGTCGGCTGGGGGCGGCGCGAGCGTGGGGAAGCGCTCGTAGCCGAAGAGGAGGTCGGATGGACGCGCTCCTGTCGTGCTCACGACGCGATTGTTGAGCTGGTTGACGATCTTGTGCAGCAGCGATGGCCACTTCTGCGTCGTGCCATCGGCGTCGCGAGGCGCGCAAGCTCGCTCGAGGGCCGAGAGGAGCAGCCCGTTCGTGCGCTCGACGAGGCCGTTCGTGTTGGGAGAGTACACAGGGGTCGTGCGGCGCTCGACGCCGTGCCGCTCGCAGAACGCGTTGACCTCCTTCGAGTTGAGGTGCGAGCCATTGTCCGAGAGCAGGACCGTCGGGCAGCCGTAATGCTCGAACAGGTCGGAGAGGGCCGAAATCGTCGAAGCGCCGTTGTCCTTCTCGAACTTGTACGCCCAGGTGAAGCGCGTGAAGTAGTCGACGATGACGAGGACCGACTTGAACCTGCCCACTTTCGGGAGCGAGAAGTAGTCCATCGAGAGGAGCTGCATGGGCGCGAGGACGGAGATGGGCTGAAGCTTGGTCCTGAAGACCTGCCGCCCGAACTGCTGGCACTGCTGGCAGCGAGAGCAGGAACTCGACGATCGGCTCAAAGAACTCGTCGCCCTTGAAGCGCGCTCGAAGCGCAATCTCCTTGTCGTCGCTCTCGATGAAGAACGCTGCAAAGGCTGCGTCGAGAGGCTCGAGGCCTGAGCGGACCTTCTCACGTTGCGACTTGGACGTGCGGGGCGCGACCTTCTCAAGTTGCGACTTAGGCGCCGCACCCGAGTCGACCTTCTCAAGTTGGCCTTCTGCTACACTGGGCGGCGCCTCGAGGCTCGATGGCTGCGCGGCTTGCGCGTGTTGCTCGCTCGCACCGTTGCGATTGACGAGATGCTCGGCCGCGTCCCGCTCCTCGCAGTAGTCGCTCCACAAGGGAGGGATCGTCGACTCCGGAGTGACCTCGTCGCTTTCCTCGAGGCTCGCGCGACGAGAGAGCTCGTCGGCAGCGGCGTTGAGCTTGCCTTCTCGGTGCGAGAACTTGATGATGTCGTGCCCGAGGATGTACTCTCGCCAACGGGCGTGCGCAGGAGAGACGTTCTGGAGCGAGAGGATGCCCGCGAGGGCCTGGCAGTCCGAGATGAGCTCGATCGGACGGCCAAAGATGTACGCCTTGAACTTCTCGAGAGCCCACTTGACGGCGACGAGCTCGAGAAGGAAGGCAGAGTAGCGCTTCTCGGACGGCTTGGTCCCTTTCGAGGCGAACTCGATCGGGTGCACTCGCTCAACCATCTCGCCCGACTCGGGGTGCTCATAGCGGAAGCGCTGCGAGAGGACTGCTCCGAGGCCGATGCGCGAGGCGTCTGTCTCGATGATGAACGGGAGCGACCAGTCGGGCGCGCGCACGACCGGGAAGGAGGTGAGCGTCCTGCGGATGTCGTCGAACTCATCCTGGTGCTTCTTCTCCCATCGCCAGTCGGCAGGGCGCTCCATGAGCAGCTCCTTGTAGGCGCCTTGGCGTCTGCCGCCGCGTGGCCCGCTCGAGCGCTGAGGGGCCTTGACCTTCCCAACGAGCGCTTGGAGCGACGTCGTGCGCTGCGCAAAGTTCTTGATGAGCTTGCGGTAGTGGCTCGCAAAGCTGACGAAGCGCAGCACCTCGTGCGGGTTCTGAGGCTCGGGCCACTCAACGACCGTCTGGACCTTGGCCTTGTCCGGCTGGACGCCCTCCTTCGAGACGTGCGAGCCGCACCAGACGAGCGACGAAGCAAAGAGCTGGCACTTGGCCGGGTTGAGCGACAGCTTGTGCGCTCGGCAGGTCTCGAGGATGCGGCGAATGTTGGCGAGGTGTTCGTCGAACGAGTCGGCCGAGGTCGCGAGGTCGTCCATCCACGCCTCCATCGACTTGCCGAGCTCGTCGCGGAAGGCCGTCGAGACGAGCTCGCAGAAGGCAGCAGGGGCGCCCTTGAGCCCAAACGGCATGCGCTTGTACGCGTAGTAGCCCCGATCCTCGACCGCGAAGGTCGTCTTGAGCACGTCCTCCGGCTCGATCTCGATAGCGAAGTAGCCCGAGTGCATGTCGAAGCAGGAGTAGTACTTCTTGCCCGAGAGGTTGCCGATTTTGGCGTTGAGGTCGCCGGTGGGCCACGAGGCGCCGACCGTCGCGTCGTTGAGGTCGAGGAAAGCGTGGCAGAGGCGCCACTTCTTGGGCTTGGCCGCCTCGGCAGGGAACTCGTCGAGCTTCTGTTCGACCCAGCCGTGCATCTTGGCCTCGGACTCGGCGATGGAGTCTTCGAGAGCGCGAAGGAGCTCGTCGCGCGACTTGGGCTGGATCGAGAGGTCCTTCTTGGGCGCGACTTTGTTGTGCGAGACCCAGGTGACGTCGTCGTAGTGCACCTTGACGATGACGCCTGCCTCGAGGAGCTTGTCGATCTGCTCGTAGAGGAACGCCTTCTGGTCCGGGTTGTTGGTCGGGTGGTGACGAGCTCGCGTCGGGATCGCGCCGGGCGTCGGGATCCTCATGCGCACCGTGTCGGTCGCCTGCACCTCCGAGAGCGAGAAGGCGAACTGGTCGGTGAACTCGTCGAGCAGCGAGAAGATCTGCTCCTTCTCCGAGGGCGAGAAGGAGTGGCCGGCGTCGCCGACTTGGACGACTCGGCGCACCTCGGCTCGACGCTCCTCGAGGGAGGGCTCGTTGGCCGAGGCATCGATCATGACGGCGTGCATCGTCGGCAGGTGCGCCGTCTCGGACGCGTCGGGCTCGAGCCAGCTCTCTTCGAGCGAGGGGAGGGAGGGGGAGGCCCAGCGTTCCCACTCGTCGCCGCTCGCCGCGCCTTCTGCAGTGCGCCAAAACTCGCAGGCAGCGTCGTCGCGCTCGAGGCGTCGGATGATGCGCTCGATCTCGCGCTGGTCGAGGAAGGTGGAGCCGGTGGAGCCGGGGACGAGATCTGCCCTCGGGTGCAGCGTGAGCTCACGGCGCCAGGCCTCCTTGCGCAGGGCGGCGGCGATCTCGGCAGGGTGCGACGTCAAGGAGGTGGTGCGCGAGAGGGGGAGGTGGAAGTTGCGGCGGTCGTCGAGCGAGATGAGGCCGTCGTCGTCCGGGATCGGCGTGAGGCAGGCGGCTTCGAGCTTGGTCTTGGGGCCATGAATGCCGGCAGCCTCCTGCATGAGCAGCACAGCAGGGCTGGCAGGGCCGGCGGTTGGCTCCTGAGCGAGAGTGAGGGACTCGAGGGAGGAGCTGAGCTCGGCCGGATGGAGGGGGACGGCGGTGAAGTCGGGCGCGGCTTTCGGGTCCTCGTTCCACAACCTGCTCCATCGGCCTGGCACGCTCGTCGGGTGCACGATGCAGTCGATCGCGTAGAAGTGGATCGCGCCGATCTGCGCTTTCCAGGGCTTGCCGAGGAGGAGCTGGAACGCTCGACCGGCGTCGAGGACTCGGAACTTGACGAGTTCCTCCGTCAGGCCGACCTGCACTCGGATCGTCGTGAAGCCGACCAGGCGCTGCACCGCGTTGTTCGCTAGGCGGACGCCAGCCGACTCGGGCGCCGCGCTGAGCTCAAGTTCGAGGGTCGGCGCCCAACTCGCGAACCAGTGCGAGTCGACGACGTTGCACTCAGCGCCGTCGTCGACGGTCACGATGACGTCGGCGAGCTCGACTGTGCCCTTGGCCTTTGCGCGGTGCTTGAAGAGCGACCCGACCTTGGCCTTCTCGAGCGTCGACTCGATGGACGGCACCTGCTCTTCGGCGTCCTCAAGCGCTCGGAACGCTGCAGCGTTCCTTCTCTTCTTGCTCTGACCGACTGGGCGAGGAGGAGGAGCCTCAGCAGGGCGGCTTGCGGTGGCGCGTGGCTGTTCTCGCGCCTGCTCGCGCGCGCACGTCTGCTCGAGCTCGCTCTCCTGCTCCTCGTCGTGCAGGCGCGGGAGCTGGAACGGCATCTCGAACTCGTCGTCGTCGTCGTCGAAGGCTCCGACTGCGAGCGGCGCGAAGCGGTTGCTGGACGCGACGGCTGGCGCGCTCTCGCCGCCCTCGTGGCCGGTCGGCTCGGCCTCGTGCTCGACTCTGCTGCCGCCTGCTTCTGGCTCCAGGCTCGTCGTCGTCCTGACCTCTGCCTCTGGCGGCTCTGGGGTTGAGCGCTCCTCGGGAGACGGCAAGCCGGCGGCCGAGGTGGCCGGCGACGGTGCCTCGCTGTCCTCCCCTCGCTCGAAGAGGCTTTCTGACGGCGTCCCTTCCCTCGACGGCGTCCCCTCGGCGTCTTCTGAGACGTACAACACGGTAGGCGGAGCCTGGGTATCGGGAGAGGTACAGGGGACGTGCACAGGGGAGGGGGGCGTGGGCGGGGCCACTCGAGGAGGGGTGGTACAGGGCTTCCTCGCTAGGGCGCCGCTCTTTCGTCCTCTCGCGCTCTCCGCCGGTTTGTACTGGGAAGCGTGTATTTTCCACGAGTCAAAGCTACGGACGAGAGGCAGGAGGGGAACGAGGGCGAGGCCCAACTTGGGGCGCGAGGAAGGATCGCGCAGGAGGTGAGAGAGCTCGGTGCTGAGCAGCCGAACGAGCGAGGTGTTCTCGGTGGGTATGCACTCATCTCTGCGCGTGGGCGAGCCGCCGGGAGGACCTTCTCTCCTCTCGGCGGCGGGCGCGGTGCTTGGACCTGGGGGACTTGGTGGGGTGAGCGGGCGGTCCGTGCAGCTCACCCTCAGGCTTTTCCCGCCTCGGCAAGCGACGCGTCGATGTCGTCCTGCGAGGGGTAGAAGAGGTCTTGCTCGTACCCCATGAGGAGGTCGACCTCGCCGAGCATGTTGACCTGCTTCTCGGGCTTGGTGAACCAGCTAGGGGCAGCACGCTCGCGCGTGTTGGCGCGCTTGTTCGACTCGACCATGCGCCACTGGCGGCGGTAGTTGCGCTTGGCCGCCGGCACAGGTGACGTTGAGCTGCAGGCGTAGCTCAGGTGGCCGACGAGGCCGCACTTGTCGCACGACGTCGAGGGGACCGACGCCGTGCCCGGCGTGAGCGGGAACTTTGCCGAGAGCGGCGGCGACAAGCCGTGCGTCTGCACGAAGGAGGCGACGGCCTTGCTGTAGCTCTCGCGGCCGGTGGGCGAGTCGGGGAAGCTGATTGGGTTGACCTGCGCGAGCGAGAAGCTGCGGCGCACGTCGTTGGAGAGCTTCTCCCAGTAGCGCGGCATGATGTCGCCCTGCTGCACGGCAGGTCGCTCGCTTGGGAGCGGAGCGTAGACTGCCGTGCTGCCCTGCTGCTGCTGTTGGGCACGAGGGGCGGCGCGAGGGTCCGAGCGGGCCGGCGGCGTGAGGTGGGCGAGGATGGCGCGCGTCGTCCTCTCGTCGTTCATGGCGCGTGCGCGCTCTGCCTTCTCGTACGCTGAGCGAGGGATGCGCTTGATGGCGGCGAGCACCTCCTGCGGCTTGTTCCTCGACGAGAACGTGATGCCCGTCTCGACGTCGGCCGGGAGGTACTTGGTCGCGACGGAGGCATAGAGCCAGCCCGAGCTGTCCTCTCCCGACATCTGCGACGGCGCGTCGGCGAGGATGGTTGAGAGCTTGGCCGCGTACATGACCGACGGCAGGACAGGGATGTCGTCCTCGTTCTTGTGCTCCTTGGTCCAGTCGAAGGACCTCGCGTACTGCTTGAAGCGCTCGTGCACCTCTTCCTCCGTCTCCTTGACGTGCGCCGAGAGCTGGATGTCGGCTCGGCGGACGTGCTCGTCCCAGGGCGTGAGCTTGCCCTCGTCGCGCCACCAGCGAGCGATGGCGTCGTTGGACGAGCCCGACGCCGCAGCCATGAGCAGCTTGTACGCCGTGATGGACTTGTCGTCCGAGCCCGGTGGGTAGCTCTTGATCCACCCAGGCGTGTACTCGTAGAGGCTCGCGACCCTTCTGACGAGGTCTGCCGACTTGGACCCCTTGGGGAGCTGGAGCGCCGCTGCCGAGGTGAGGAGGCGCGAGATCTCGCGCTGCGCGGCCATCTCGGACATGCCGTCCTGCGCGGGTAGCGGGGGTGGCGGCAGGTCTCTGAGCGTGTCGAGGATGCCCTGGACGTAGGTGCCGAGGCCGGCCAGGACGCGGCGGGCGGCATCAAGCTTGTCGGCGTCGTCGGGCGGGATCGCCTCGCGCGACAGAAGCTCGGCCTCGCGACTGGCCGTCGGCGGCAGCATGCAGGTCGCAGCGTAGGCTACGGCCTTGATCTCGTCGGCGAGCCCTTTGTCGGCTGCGGTCTTGAGGCCCTGGAGGAGCTTCTCGAGCGACGAGATCTTCTCGGCGTGAGGGGACGCGCCGGGCGGGGCGTGATTGACGTTGGCCATGGAGGTGGCTTGGCGTGCGGGTGTGTGGGTGTGTGCGGTTGTGGTGGCGCGGGCGTGCGCGGGATGCGAGCCAGAAGATGAAGCCGAGAAAGAGCCGAGGGTGGGGTGCCCTGGCTGAGCGGGAGCTTGAGAGGATGCGGCGCTGGTAGCTGTTTGCTCGGTCTGGGAGGACTGGCTAGCTGCGCTCGCAGAGTGCGCGGTAGCGGTAGAGCCGGGCTGGGAGGCACCGGGGAGAGGGAAGATGGAGCGGCCAATGGGAGGGCGCGCTAGAGCTGAGGCCGCAGTGGGGTGCTGGGCTGCGGGAGCAGGCTCTTTTGACGGAGCTGAGGGAGCTGCCTGGGATGGCGAGCTGCTCGACGTTGAGGTAAGGGCTGCCTGGGAGGGCAAGCCGCGGGAGGAGCGAGTGTGGGAGGTCGCTGATTGGCCGGGGCGGGCCTGCGGGTTCCAGAGGGTGGAGAGGTGCGGGTTGCTGCTCTGGGGGGAGCGAGGGCGGAACTCGTCGGGTGGAGGTGCGCGGCGAGTCGGTCTGGGGGCGGTGAGGGTGAGGGAGAAGGGCTGAGGGCGAGTGCGGGCGAGAGGGCGGAGGTGAGGGGGAGGGTCGAGGGAGGGGTTGGAGGCGGTGGGAGAGGCGGTGGCGGGGGTGCTGGTGCTCCTAGAGCGAGTCGAGTAGCGGTGGGAGTGGTCGGAGGGGCTGTTGGAGCGCGCGGGGGGCATGCGCTGGGGGGAGGGTGAAAAGTCGGAGGGGGCGGTGGTGAGGGCTGGAGGGCGGAGCGCTGCAGTTGTCGAGGACGCCACGTATCGCAGGGAGGACAGGAGCTGCAGCGACGCTCTCGCGAGACCTCAGGCGAGAGAGGGAGAGATAGGTTGCAGAGAGAGAGAGAGAGAGCTACGCAAGGGGAGGAGGAGGAGCGGCCCGCCGGCCTCGGCCGCTGGCCACGGCCTCGGCCCTCCGGGCACAGCGCGCTGGCTGCGAGCCTGCCACGCGCGTCCGACCCTGCTAAGTCCTCTGTCCTCCACTCCTCCCGCGCCTTCCCTTGGGAGCAGCGGCGCCGTCTGCTGCATCGAGAGCGCGTGGTTCGCGTCGGACCCTGTCCTTCAGTCGCGCATTCTCTGCGTCGCCTCCCTCGTTGGCGCTCTCCCTTCCACCTTCTCCCCCCTCCGACCACTTGCCAACCTCGCCACCACCTTCCGCACCCTCACTTGGCTCTTCCTTGCTCTTGTCTGCGCCGGCACCGCGCAATGGAACATGAGCAGCAGGCGTTCCTGGGTGGCGACGCGTCCGCCTCCGCTCTCGCGCGCTGGCAGTGGATCCAGTCCCTTGCTCAACCGTTGTGACCCCCTTCCTACTCCCTCCCTTTCGTTCCCCTCCCCCTCCGGTCATTTTTCTTTTGTCACTCGCGGCACTCGTTCTATTTGCCGCCGGGACTATGTACCGGAGGCGGTCCCATCCAAGGTGGTCGGTCTCCGAGGTCTGTGTAGTCGCTCGAGGCCGTGCCCTCTCCCTCTCTCGTGCAACCTGCTCTCAACCTCTAGGCTGGGAGCAGAGAGAGTCCTGGTCCTGTCCCTCCTGGCACACCGAACTCCGCCCTGGGCCCCCCAGCCTCCGCGCACCGTGCAACCCTCCCTCAGCTCTCGCCACTCTGGCGTGCCCTTCCTTAACCTTTAGCGTACCTCGGTTACACCAGGATCTGTGGTATACAAGGACCAGCATCATTGGCATCAACCACTGGGACTGACTCCTTCTCCTTGTCTTCTCTCCTCAAGGTCGAAGCGACAGGGAGGTGAGCGGTTGTGGGTGCAACTTTCATGGGAAGCTGTTCTTGGCCTGCTTGTGCTGCTACACGTTTGGCTCACCGGTGTCATCAAGGAGCGCTGTGCGCTTGACTGTCTTGATGGGGGAAGCTACCGGGACACTGTACAACTTGCCCCTCATGTGAGCCTCCTCAGTCTGCAAAGAGCATTGAGTCAGCCCGGGACACAGATTTGAACAGCGTGAGTGCGGGAAGCATCGCCACCTCACCTCGGCCAAGACGCACACCTCCTCGAGGTACAAGCGCAAGAAGGTTGTCCCAGGGTGGTACCTGTCAGCCTGCAAACAGGTAAACTTGTCAGCAACTGAGAGGGAGAGGGAGAGGGAGAGGGAGAAAGAATCCATTGCTGCACACAACAAAAAGCCGTCTTTGGGCCTACAAAAGGCCCATATCGGCAGGTCAGCTGACCCGCTGCCCAGAGGAAGGAGGGAGGGTGAGATACACGGTAGGCGTGATAGCCAGGGGTACGGGGAGTCGAATGGAAGTGGAACGAGGGAAAAAGAACGTGAAACGGGCGAGAAATGGAGGAAAAGGGAATGGAGCACGAATGAGGAGGAGAAGGTAAGCTAGACAGCGCCAGGTGGAGTGCCCGACGGGTGGATCTGGTAGAGAATCGATAGAAGAGTGGAATGAAAGAAGGACGAGAGAAAAAGAACGCGAGATGGTGGAGAAAGAGCGAAAGAGGGTGGCAGGTGTCCGGGCAGACGGGCAAGCATGACCACCGAGGGCGCACCTGGGTCACTCTCCGCGTCCACTCCGCCCCGATAAGCCCCCTCAGGCCCCCTGCACGCGCGCCTTGTTGCCCCCGCGCTTGCCTGGCACGTCCTTAACCACCTCGTGCAGGCGAGGGAACCGCCCCAATGCGTTGACGAAACGCAGCAATGGGCGGGCGAGGTTGGGGTCAGAGAGGAGGGTGCCAAGGGGTGGGAGGGACCGTTTGCCGATCTTGTGCAGCAGCTGGGCGCAAGGGCGGGCAAGGAGGCGACAGTCGAGGAGGAAGTGATGCCAATATATTGAGGGTGCCGCACTCGCACACGCTGGTCGGGTGCTTGCCAATGCGGCACAGGTCAGTGTTGAGCCCCGAGAAGATGAGGCAAAGGCAGGCCAGCAGCGTGCCGTGCCGGCGCAAGAGCGAGGAGTGGTAGGAGGAGAAGGCTCGGCCAGGGGGAGCTGTGGCAACAAGGCAACCTCCTTGGCCTCGGCCCCCGCCCTGGCTCGAGTGTCTGCCCGCTTGTTGCCCTCGACGTTGGTGTGGCCCGGGGCCCACATCTCCCAGATCGCCACCAACGGGTGTGTGCTCCTCATCTCCTCGACGAGCGCGCAGATGGCAAGGCAGGAGTGCTGGCCCGACTTTGGCCTTGGCAATGTTAATTGACGCAAAGTGGCCTGGTTGTCAAGGCAGAGGTGGAGGGTGGACGGGTAGGGGAGGGGCTGGAGTCCAGAGCACACACTGAGGACCATCCGCATCCCCTGGAGCTGCGTGACATAGACCGGGTCTGAGCCAAGCTCACCCGCAAAGAGGCGCTGGAAGGTCCAGCAGCTGAATCCCTGTTCTCCCCCTGGCTGCACTCTTTCCTGATTCCCTCCTGCTGGCCTTGCCGGAGGCAGATGCAAGTTGGCACACGCATGAANGCACATTGCATGCAGCAGAACCTGCGCTCACAAGCGGGTCTGAGCCAAGCTTGACCGCAGAGAGTGGCCAGCATTAGAAACAGCTGGATCCCT
>SOZI01000246.1:0-13101 GCA_006352295.1 Rhodotorula diobovata | reverse complement strand
TCCTTGTCGAGGTGAGGGAGCGAGAGTGGGCGGAAGGGCGTGGACCACGCCGTGTCGAGCGAGCGACGCGAGGAGACTGTGGGCAGGGCGAAGAGTCAGCACGACAATGGACAAGGTCAGGAAGGGGAGCAGCGCACCTCGGGACGAGACGGTCGACTGATCGACCATCTTTCGCAGCTCGAGCAGCTCGGCAACGCTCGCCTCGCCCCTCTCAGCGCCCAGCATTGTCGTCACCCTGCTACGTCCCTCCTCGGCAGCGACGACGCTGCCGTCCTTGGCATCAACGTCGAGCTTGAGCGAGCTGTTGTAGCTGTCGACGGTCGGGGGCGCGGCGGGACGCACGTTGCTGCGCCTAGTGCGGCGGCAGCAGAACATGCGGGCGAGGAAGCGCATGACGGGGCCTTGACGCGGCGGGAGAGGGCCGCCATGCAGCTTGTAGCCGATGCTGGGCACGCATGAGTGTCAGTCGGACTTCCGAGGAGGTCGAGTGGGCGTCTTCAGGAGAGCAACGACTCACTGTGCGGCCAGGGGCCACGTGTCGTCGCAGAACCGGATCTGGAGGATCATGAGCAGCGAGAGGATCGTCGTGCACCACACGATCCACGCGCGGCCCCACGCCTTGTCGTCAATCTCGGTCCACACTGCGAGCGGCCCGTGCGGCGGTCAGCCCGGCTCTCGCCTGACACGACGTGAGCGGAACGCACTCCTCGCGAGCCAGTAGACGGCAAAGGCGCACGGCACGAGCTTTTGCGGGAACGTGATGTAGCGAGTGAAGCGGAGGAGCGTGTGGGTGACGACGAGGAGGCGCCGCTGGAGCTGAGGGCGGTGGTTCTGGACGCGCAGGTAGTTGTAGAAGTGATATGCCACCATCGAGGCGTAGCTGCGGCGAGGACCACGGAGGTTAGAATCCCAGATTGGGTGCCAGTGAACACAGCGGTTCGAGGCGAGACGCACGTCGACTGCTCTGTCGTCGCCTGCAGGATCAGGTACTGCGCCAGTCGGAAGAACTTGGGGCCTGCGAGGCGAGCGACGCGTCAACGAGAGCCAGAAATACGGTAGGGAAAGGCTCGACGCACTCTTGGTCTCGAATGCGGCGAGCTGGCCCACGAAGAGCAGAGCGAACGTGAAGAAATGGTGAAGGAAAATCTCGGGGCGCAGGTCGCCAAAGAGGAGGTCGGCAGCGTAGCCGACGAGGAGGACCTTCATGGCGACTGAGAGGAGCCGGATGTCGCTCATGCGAACGGGCTGCGTCGAGAGAAAGTCAGTCCACGGTAGGAGGCGGCGCAGAGGGGCACGCACCGTCGAGGGCAGGATAAAGAGGCGCCAGGCGACGAGCTGCAAGATCAAGGCGACGCTGTGCGGGCAAACAGCGTCAGAACACAAGGGGAGGACGGGCGAACATCAGAGAGAGCCCGACGCACGTCGATGTAACCAGGTTGAGGGCATGTCCGAGCCTGCACGGCGACCCACCTAGTCAGCTCTAGGCCCGAAGCAGCCAAAGCGAGCGACGTACATGGCCTTTGCAGGCTTGAGCACTGCCGCCCTGTTTGCGTCCCTGTCCTCGCTGCGCCCTTGGTTCTGGGCCGCCGCGCCCGCGCGTTTGAGTGCCGGGCCCGTCACCATGACAGTAAGAGCAGCCTTGAGCACGGCGGCGATGCCATAAGCGCCGACAATGGCAAAGCACTCGGGCGCCCATGCCGTGAGGATGTCGTACCGCGTCGAGCCGATCTGGATGATGGCGACGAGGTCTTCCGGGCTGGCACCGCGGAGGTCCCCCTGAGGGATTTGGGCCGTCACTGCCGAGAGCTGGCCGACCTGCTGCGCGAGGAACGTGCTGTTGGTGAGGAGGGCCTCCTGCTGTGCGGCGCTGAGCGAGGGAAGGAGTGGCGCGAGGTCGGTGGCGAACGAGTGGAGGAGAGATGAAAGGAGCGTGACGTTCGTGTGGGCCAAGTTGGCTGGGAGAGACGAGAGGGCCGAGGACAAGGTGTCGACGACAGAGGGAATCGAGGCAGCAGTCTCCATCTCTTGTTCGTCGGCGCCTGGTCGGTCGGTCGGAAGGGAGCGAAGCGTAGCACACGGGAGACGGTGAAGGAGGCAGCTGAGAACCGAGCACGCGGGCACCGCTCCAGGAGGACACCTCTGGAGGCGGCGAGGACGCCGGCTCGGTAGAGATCCGCGGACTTCGCCTCCGATTCAGCGGGCGGACATGCCGTAGTGGCGCCGCTGATCGACTCGACAACACGCAGAGCGGTGCGGCATGTCTCCTCGTGCGCGAGGCGGATGCGCGAGTTCTCGAGCCTTGGACGAGAGCCACGCTGGACCAGCTCGCGGCGAACGTGTGGACAGGAGCAGTGCGGACACACCGAGCAAGCAGGAGACAGGAGCACAGCACTGCGGAGACCCCGGCTTGCCAAGTGGCGGAGCGGACAGGAGGTCAAGCTGGGAAGAACGCAGGAGGTCGAGCGGGCGTACGCTCGCACGTTTTGGTTCGGCCGGCGCAAAGCGGCGGACTTTGGCTCGACGCACGATTCTTGCATCGAGCAGCAGAGTGCAAACTGGGCGGGTTGCGGTAGTGGGTTCTACACATGGGCGACTCCATTATTGGGGGTCGCGGTCGAGCAGCTCCTCGAGCCTCGAGATGAGCTTCTTGCCTGACGCCTCCCTCCTGCCGCCCTTGCCCTTGCCCTTGCCTTTGCCTTGCTCCTGCCCCTGCCCCTGCTTGTCGCCCGCCTGCCTCCCCTTGGCCTTCGCCGCGTACACCTTTGCATCGTTGCCGCTCTGCTCGAGGAGCGCCTCGCGCTGGCGGACCCACTTGTCCTGCTCGTCGCGCGTGCGCTTGTTGCGCCTGACCGACAACAGGTCCTTTGGCCTTCCGCGCACTCCCAGACTCTTGAGCGTCCCGCCGCCGTACAAGTCCGTGAGGCTCGACGCGCGCACGCCGCCGCGCGAGCCGCTCCCGGCGCCGCCGTAGCGCGCCACCTCGGGCGGGAGGTCCCCGCTGTAGGCGGGCGTGCCGGGCATGGGCCTGGGGCGCACGACCTGCTCTGGCGGGACGACCGTAGCGCGGAGGTCGACGCTCCGGAGCGCGAGAACCGCCGGCTCGTACTCTGCCGTCGCGGGTCGGAACTCGGTCGACTTGCGCACGCCCGAGCGGGTGATGGCCGTGCGGGATGCGTACGGAACGGGGTTGATCGTCGGGGCTTGGAGGCGGAAGTGGGCCCGCCCCGGGGTGTTGGACCGCGCGCCGGACGCGTCAGGGAAGAAGGACGTCGACGAGACGGATGCGGTCGACGCGGCGGGGACGGGCGCCACCTGCGAGAGGACCGAGGCGTACACCTCGCTGCGTGTGCCGTACATGCCCGCGAACCCGCCGCCGCGAGAGGAGGAGGCGTCGGGAGAGGGGCCGAGGAGGCGGCCGGGGATGGGCGCGGACAGGGCCGACTCGAGCGGGGTGGGCGACGCGTACTGGAGGGCGAGGGTGGGGTGGACCTGGGGGAGAGGGGAGGCGGAGTGCGCGGCGGTCGCGGCGGAGGACGACCCGGAAGAGGGGAGGCGGAGGAAGCGCTCGACGAGGCGGACGAGCTCGAGCGGGTTGCGCTGGGCGTGCGCGTACAGGTCAAACTCGTCCACCGACTCGTTCTGCGACCCTGCGGGCGTGCTCCTCGCCTCGCGGACGACAAAGGTGCGGAACTCGTCGCGCCGGTCACCCAGGTCGGCGAGGAAGCGCTCAAACTCGCGCTCGCTCATGGCGAAGAAGTTGGGCATGCGGGGTGTCGCGCTGGGGGTTGCTGCACCGGTGGGGACCTGGCCGATCGCGCCCGGGGCGGCGGGGTCGACGAAGCGCGACTGGACGGGGAGGCGGTCCCACGCGCGCGAGAGGGTGCCGTTGGCCGAGTTGCGCGCGCTGTAAGCGTCCGACTGGAGGCCGACGCCAGCCTCTTGCCACTTTTTGACGTACTGCGCCTCGCGTGTGGCCTTGCGGAACGTGGTGCGCCCCTCTGGCGAGTCGAGGTCGAAAAGGCGCACGAGGGGCGACTGGGTGGTGGACGCTTGCGGGAGGGGCCGCTTGAGCCCCCAGTTGCCCCTCGAAAGGTTGGCAGGCGAGGTGGTGTAGACCTGGTCGACGGCGGGCGAGAGTGCGGCGAGCTTGCTGCGCCTCAGGAGGGCAGAGTAGGACGACGACGAGGCCGCCATGGGGGATGCTCGGGTCGCAGAGAGAGGGGCGAGAGAGTGCGGTGACCGGACGGAGGAGCGCAGCGCTGTGTAGCACCCTGTCGAGCTGTGCGCGTGAGCTGGGGGCCGATGAGGGCGTGCAGGCGACTTAAGTGGGAGCGGAGGGTGAGTCCCAAGGTTTCGCACCCGCTGGCCCCCGAGCGCCGAGTTTCGCCCCTCCCCTCGGAGCTCGTCCCCCTGTCCACGCCCCAGAGAAGTGAACCTCCTGTCCCGCCAGCTCCTGTCGATCATGCGTCCGCCGCGAGCGAACGAGGAGGCTCCTGCACTCGCAAGGACCTCCTGAGTGGCCAGAGGACTCTGCCCAGCAGCAACAGTCCTGCAGTCGAGTGACCCGTGCTCTGAGACGCAGCTTTAGCGCGTTTCTCCGCTCCACGCAAGGACGCGCTCAACGCGACGCTTCGCCCGCAGCCCTGTTGACCTGGAAGCTTGTCCTCGCCTCTTTTCCCCTCTCGCCCCCTTGTCCTCGCCGGAGAGGTTCTCCCCCGACGCCTCTACACTCGCTTCAGCTGCCCTCGTGTACACCAGAGCAGCACCTCGCTCGTTTCCCCCCTCGTTCCTCTCCTCCTTCAGCGTCAGCGAACGCGCGCCTCGAGCACACCGACGCCCGCCCCGCCCCCCGCCCGACCCTCCAACTCGCACTTTGTGCCACTGCAGCTCACGACAGCCATGCTCGAGCACCACCAGGACCTCGCTGCCGAGCGCTTTGTCAAGCACCGCAAGCGCGCCCCGCAGGTGGTGGCCGCCGCAGGGACCAACGAACGCGAGGTGCTCGCCGCCGCGCGCACCACCGAAGCCGCCGCTGCTGCTGCAGACGTGACGACCATCCGTGGCCACATCTCAAGTGCGTCTTCATGCGCCCGTCGCTGTCACCCCTGCGAGCGCGAGCGTGTCCTCCAACGTAGACGTTGGACGCTGACCCTCCCCCGCCGTTCGCGCTTGTTCTCGCTCCCAGTCATCACTGAAGGCGGCACGGTTGGCAGGGTGTGGATCAGCCCGAGCGTCGTCACCTGTGCGTCTCTCACAGTCCTGTCCCCGCGTCTCCCTCGAGCCCCCTCGAGTCGACGCGTCGTCGACTTGGAGCACGGCGCGCCGCGACACGGAACCCTTTTGTTGACCCCCGGCGGACCTCGCTCTTACGCATCGCAGTGAGTGACACGGCAGCAATGCCTGCGACGACGACTGCAGTCGTACCGACCACGACTGCTCGCACGACGACCGCCGCCCGTGTCACGACGACGTCAGCCCGGACGACCACGGCCGCCCGCGCCGCAACCTCGTCCTCCGCCGCAGCCGACACCAACAACGCGATCGCTTCGTCTTCGTCCTCGTCGCGTACCTCGTCCTCCGCACGCACGACCAACTCGTCGACCACGAACGCGGCCAACAATGCCTCGTCCAAGGACAGCGACTCGTCGAGCGGCGTCTCGGGCGGGGCCATTGCGGGCATCATCATCGCCCTCATTGCCGTCGCGGCCCTCACCGCAGGCTTCTTCTTCTGGCGCCGCAAGCGCAACGCCCGCCTCGCGCGCGGGTCGGGCACGGGCCTCATCGGCGGCCGGTCGCCCGACATGGCTGGCGCCGCTGGCGGTGCGGGCTCGGGCGGCTACAAGAAGCAGCACGAGACGGCCGACTCGGAGCTGTTTGCCAACTCGTCGGCGAGCCCCATGTGGGGTGGCGAGAAGCCCCCTCAGCAGGAGTACGGCGCGACGAGCAACAACGCGTGGGCCCCGTCGGCGACGCAGACTCAGCAGGCCGAGCGCGACTCGTTCGTCGCGCCCTCGTTTGCGTCGTACCCGGCGTCGTCGGCAGCAGGCGGCCAGGGTTGGCCCAACTCGAGCGCGAACCTCCTCGGCGCAGGTGTCGGCGCTGGCGTCGGCGCGGGAGCTGCCGCTGCGGCCGCACCGCGCGCCATGTCGCCCTTCGCAGACCCGCACCACGAATCGATCGAGCAGCGCGAGATGCAGCAGGAGCTCGAGAACCAGCGCCAGGCGCAGGTCGCAGCGGCGGCGGCCGCTGCCGCTGCCGCTGCTCCTCCGACGCCCGTCGTTGCGGTCGCGAGTCCGTTCGGCGAGAGCGAGGGCCAGGGCGAGATCCGCGTCGTCAAGGGGACGTTTGTGCCCAACCTCGAGGACGAGCTCATCTTTGAGGTGCGCTCGCGTTCCTTTGCACTCGCGCACAGACGGGATCACTGACACCGCCGTCTGTCCGTGCAGCCCGGCGACCGCATCCAGGTCCTGATGAAGTACGACGACGGCTGGGCCCTCGGCATCAACCTCTCGGCGGGCACACCTGCCGCAAAGGGCGTCTTCCCCTTCGACTGCCTCGGCGAAGTCGTCGGTGCGCCCTCTGCCGCCGCCTCGGCCCCGGCAAACGCGCGCGCGCCTTCCCCTCTTCCCGCTCCCGTCCACCCCTCGCTGCAGCCCGGCCAGCCCCAGCCCGCCACCAAGCTCGCGCCTCTCCAGCCCGTCAACCCGGCCGACGTGCCCCTCCCGCCTCCGACGCCGACGGGCCTCACGCCCATCTCGGAGGGCACCGCCGCCGCCTCTGCGCCGGTCGTGAGCGCCTCGGCGCCCCAGCTTGCGCCCCTCGCGCTCGACCGCAACGACTCGCCCCTCTCGGCGTCGTTCCCCGCCCACGCTGCGGCGCAGGGCCCGCCGACGGCGCTCGCGCCGACGAAGAGCACCAAGCGCGCGAGTTCGCTCATTGCGAGCCGCGACGCAGACTTGTTTGTCGCGCTCGGCGAGGTGCTCGACAAGAAGGAGGAAGGTCAGAAGGTGCAGCAGCGCGAGGACGAGTCGCTCATCTGAGTGCCCGACTCGACTCGACGAGGAGGATAGACGTGGCGACGAGGACGAGAAGACGAATCGTTGATGACGACTGTTCATGCCTTTATACCCCTTTCCCTGCGCCACCATCCTCCTTTCGCTTTCCCCCCTCGTCGTCGACTCGGGCGATGCCGCGTCCTCTGTGCAGACGCGTCGCCGTCGCCGTCGACGACCTGACCCTCTCTCTTGACTTCCTAGGGCCGTCTGTGACGCGCCCCAGACTGCTTTGCCACGTCCCGAGCCTCAGCGCCGTGTTATACCACTCGCGTAGCATCCTGTCTTTGTGCGTCAAGTCGAGAGAGAGGAAGGCGCGACGTCGAGCGGCCGGTTCATCGCCTCAGCCGCGCGATCTGGCAGCTCCGCACAGCTCTCGCTTCACACCTCTGTAAACGCTCGCGGTCAGCTAAGCCCCCGTCGAGGTTCCAGCACAGCTACTTGCGCTCCCGTCTCTCCCGCCCTCTCGCACCTCGACCGCTCAACTCTCGCTCACCCCCCGCCCCGGATGCTCAAGGCAAAGGCCAAAGCCGCCGCGACCGCCGCAGCCCAGAAGCGCAAAGGTACCTCCATTCCGTGCACTTCCCCTCTCGAAACGCAGGCTGACCGTCTCCCTTCCTCTCTCTCGCGCGCCCCGTCTCTGCCCTCCCCCTCACGCCTCATCGCTTCACCCCGTCTCACCCCTCAGCCGCCGCCGCCGCTGCCGCTGCTCAAGAGGCCGCAGCACAGCAGGCTGCGCAGGCTGCCGCTGGGCCGAGTGGCGCAGCCGGTCCTGCGAGGGGAGGGAGGGCAGTCGCGCCGGGGGCTACGCGTGCGTCTCGTCTCGCTGGCTCTTGTGCACGCCGACGCAGGGTCTCGACCCGCTCGTCGCGCTGAGGGATCTTGATCTGCGTCCGCGAGTCGCACTGACACGCCTTTATTCCCGCCGGCAGAGTACTGGGCCGACTCGCCCGCGGCGCGCCTTGCCCCCGGCGGAGGCATCCAGCGGATAGCCTACGACGCAGCGGCGTACGACGAGGCTTTCAGGGTCGTCTGCCTCGGCGGCGCACCAGGAGAAGAGAACCAGCGCGTCGAAGGCTCTGTCGGGGTCATCCCCGCTGCGGCCGAGGCGGAGCGGGCGCTCGCCGTCGAGGGCGAGGAGGGCAAGGAGGGCGGCGAGGGGTACAAGACGAACAAGGAGGACCTGGCCGTCATTGTGCGTTGGGCAGATCTCTTCTCTGCTGTCGGTCGAGCGGCGGTCCGGGCCTCGGCGCGCGGGTTGAGCAGGCGAGACAGCGCTGCCGCCACCCGGCTGTGCTCTGCGGCGCCTGCTGTCCCTCGGGACCCTCTTAAAGACCTTCACTGAAACCCTACAAACTCGCACGCACAGCTCGACAACCTCGACGTCCCCTCTGCGCTGGCATCGCACACGCTGCGGGCACACAAGGGCGACCTCGCGGCGACGCTGACGAAGCTCGCCGCACCGCGTGGACCTGCTGCAGCCCAGTCGGCGTAGTCGGCGCGCGAACAGAGGAGGCACCGTATTGTAACCAGGAGTGCGGATGCACGGAGACGAGGGAGGATGAAGCGCAACTCGCATGTCTGGCCACACTCGGCACTCGCCTGCGGGCGGTGCGATCTGGGATCCGATCTGGGGAGAGACACAGGGCACGGACCCCCGGAAACGCATTACGCGCTTGCGCTACTCCCTGCACCGTCTCACCGCCTCCCCCTCTCCCAGCTGCTCCAGCCTCTGCTTCCAGCACTCGACAATCTCGCGGTCCATCCTCGCGTACTTTGCCATGCGTGCAATCGGCTTCGGGTCGAGGTCGATCGCCTTGACCGAGACGCTGCCTTGTCCGCCTTCGGCCGCCGGCGGGAAGCGCACGATGAGAGAGCAGTCCTTGAGCGTCGCCGAGAGGAGGTACGCCAGGACGGCGTCGCGCGGGGAGCCCTCGCGCAGGGCTTGCGCAGTCGCTTCCGGACCGCGGGACAGCGCTGGACCGAGCCGCGCGAGGAGGGCCTCCCACTCGGCGAGCGAGGGCTGCGGACCCAGCTTGGCGACCTCTGCAGCGGCTCGGTCCGCCGGCGCGAAGAGGTCGGCTTGTGTGGACGGGTGCTCCAGGAGGAGGGTGGCGAGGCCTTCGATGTCGAGCGCGTCGAGGGAGGCTTGGAGGCGCGCGAGGGTGCGCAGGAGGGGAGAGGCGACGAGCGCACGGGCTAGGGAGGTGCAGAGCGGGGAGCAGTGCGAGTCTGCGACGCAGAGGGGCGAGAGGCGCAACATGGCCGAGACTAGGGGATGCTCAGGTTTGGGTCCAGACGAGTCGGCAGGGAGGAGCTGCAGGTGGTTTCGCGGCGTCAGCTCGGAGTGTCAGCGACGACGGAAGAGAAAAAGGACGTACCTCGGCCGGCGAGACCCGCTTGCCCTCGTGGAACAGGCGCAGGTTGTTGAGCGTGTCGTCACTCTCTTCCCACGCGCAGTACAGTTCCTCGAGGGCCGAGCGGGTGCGCTCCTCGTCGCCGCTGTACAGCTCGAGCGGACAGAAACCGTCGTGGCCCTTCGTCTCTTCGCCCGACTTGCACAGCTTGTAGTAGCGGTGCATGCACGTGCGACAGTGCGTCGACTTGACGTCGGCCGTCTCGGGCGAGAGCCAGCGTCTCGAAGGGAGGAAGCCCCACTTGGGCTGCGGAAGGACCAGGCGGAAGAGCACGTCAGAGCCAGAAGGGGAGTCGGCAGGGGAAGCGACGCACCTTGATTTCGACAGATGCTACACCTTCGCCCGCAATCAGATCCTCTGCGAGCACTCCGACAGGTGCATCAAGGTCGACCTCGTCCTCCGCCTCGCGTCCTGCCGGTCGGCTACCTTCCTCGCGCAACTCGCGGACGAGGCCCTCGAGCCATGGACGCTCGAGCTCGACCTTGTGCATGTCGACGACGCTGTTCCGCCCGAGCAGAGGTGCGACGACCCTCTCGCCAAAGTCAACCTCGACCTCACTCGGCACGACCTCGTCTACCCCTCTGGGAGCCGCGCCGATCTTGCGCTTGCGTAGACGCAGGATGTGGCTTGTGAAGGGTGAAGACAAGGGTCCCACAAAGGACAGGACGAGGTTGGCGCCTCCCTCGGCCGTGTAGCGCCAGTCTCGTGGGGAGGTCGACGACAGCGGCGGCGACGGCATCGCGGTGCGACTCGAAATCACGAGGGTGGCGTGAAGGGTGTGTCGCTTATCAGCGCATGGGTGTCCTGTAACAGCTCGAGCGGGTTCGCGTGCACGTGGTAGGAGGCGACCCCTCAGACCTCCCCCGCTCGTTCTTTCGGACTCGTTCAATTGACTTGCGCTTCTCCGGTGCGCAGGAACGCCGACTAATCCTGGCACACAGCTGCACTGCTGCGAAGCGACCCCGGCAGCTATTCTCAGCAGCCCCGGCTCCCTGCCCTTCGCGCGCCCGCTCGCGGCTCTCGCGATCTCTCTCTCCCCGGCCGAACAGTCTCGTCGCTGTTCCGGCCGTCGACGGGGCCATGCGCACATTCACGACAACCACCTTGCAAGGGCCTCGCGATGATTCGGCGCTCCAGGTCGAGACGTCGTGCTCAAGCCGCCCCGGATGTCCGCCCGAGTCGGCGCATTCGACTGGCGGTCGACGATGCGACGTCCAGAGCGCAGCCACACGGCCGGCCACGATCTGTCTGTACACGCTCGCGAAGAGTACCCGAATGTTCCCCGCCTCACGAGCCCGCTGTCGTCCATCCACCTGCCGCTCCAGCCGCCGAGTCGTCGAGCGACCTCGCAACGCTTCTCTCGCGTGGCTTGCGCTCGATCAAGCCTTCCTTTGTTCGAAGATGGATCGCTTCGCACGCGTGCCGCTTCGTGCGCTTGCGAAGGGTGACTGTGGGACACGGATCCGACTGCCGGCGGAAACCCAGGGTGTCTCGGCGCCCATCTCGATCACGGGCCGTTCGTCTCCCCAGCTTCTGCGCCGGGAATAACGGCGCACAGAGCGTCGACGAGCGCGAGCTCTCGTCGTATCTCCTGCATTGCTGCGACGGCGGGCGCGCCGTTCGAGGGTCCGTGAGAGAGCTGAAAAGGCGCCTGCCCGTCTCATGGGCTGCTCCTCTTTCTCTCTCATCCCACGACCTCCCGTTTCCACGGAACCATGGCGACCATCGAGGCCCTCCCCGCCGTCGTCGCCTCCCTTGGGGCGACCTTGACGTCCCTTCCCGCGACCCTCACCTCGGTCAACACGTCGCTCCTCTCTTCTCTCTTTTCAGAGCTGGCCTTAGACCTCGAGCCCGCCCTTCCGTCTCTCGGCGCCGCTCAACAGGAGGCGCTCCTGTCGAACACGACCTGGCTCGCCGCGCAGTCGGGCCAGCTCTCGGCCGTCGCCGCTCAGCTCCCGCCGGCCGAGCTGCGCGACCTGTCGCACGACTCGCTCCTCCAGCTCATCAAGATCGCGTCGACGCGCTACTCAATCATGACCGTGCACGCGCCGGAGATCTGGTCGACCCTGCTCCTGTTCGCCATCGCCGCCGGAACCAAGGTCGCGCTCTGCGCGCTGCTCTCGTCGACCGCGATCTGTCGCGCTCAGGACGTCCTGTGCAAGAGGTTAGGCGGCGAGGCCGACCGCGATCTGGCACGAGCCAAACTCCAAAAGCCCGCGCGCGCAGCGTGCGTCGCGATTCCCCCAATCCCGCGGACACCCTCTACAAGAACTCATACTCTCCCGCGCGAGCAGACTCGGGCACCTCAGCAACCTCCTCCTGGGCACCGTCGCCCTCGTCATGCAGCTCGTCGCATGGCGTCTCTTCGTCCTCCCCTCGCAACCCATCCAGTATGCGGACTACGCGTGGTTTTCACTCGCGCTCAAGCTGGTCCTCGTCGGTTACGGCGCAGACCTCCTCTTTGGCGACGTGAGGCCCGAGATCTACTTGCACCACTTCTTCACGTTCGCTCTGCTCTTCGTGGGCCAACTCGCCGTATTCGAGACCAAGAGTGCGTTGCGTCGCTTCTCTATGGTACTCGGCTTCCGGTCTGACGTTGGTCTCCCACGCCTCGCAGGCCCCAAGTTCTTCCGACTGGCGCAGTACCTGATCCTGCAGGCGACGACAGAGCAGTCGACGTGCGTCTCGCCTCGAACCGCTGTGTTCACTGGCACCCAATCTGGGATTCTAACCTCCGTGGTCCTCGCCGCAGCTACGCCTCGATGGTGGCATATCACTTCTACAACTACCTGCGCGTCCAGAACCACCGCCCTCAGCTCCAGCGGCGCCTCCTCGTCGTCACCCACACGCTCCTCCGCTTCACTCGCTACATCACGTTCCCGCAAAAGCTCGTGCCGTGCGCCTTTGCCGTCTACTGGCTCGCGAGGAGTGCGTTCCGCTCACGTCGTGTCAGGCGAGAGCCGGGCTGACCGCCGCACGGGCCGCTCGCAGTGTGGACCGAGATTGACGACAAGGCGTGGGGCCGCGCGTGGATCGTGTGGTGCACGACGATCCTCTCGCTGCTCATGATCCTCCAGATCCGGTTCTGCGACGACACGTGGCCCCTGGCCGCACAGTGAGTCGTTGCTCTCCTGAAGACGCCCACTCGACCTCCTCGGAAGTCCGACTGACACTCATGCGTGCCCAGCATCGGCTACAAGCTGCATGGCGGCCCTCTCCCGCCGCGTCAAGGCCCCGTCATGCGCTTCCTCGCCCGCATGTTCTGCTGCCGCCGCACTAGGCGCAGCAACGTGCGTCCCGCCGCGCCCCCGACCGTCGACAGCTACAACAGCTCGCTCAAGCTCGACGTTGATGCCAAGGACGGCAGCGTCGTCGCTGCCGAGGAGGGACGTAGCAGGGTGACGACAATGCTGGGCGCTGAGAGGGGCGAGGCGAGCGTTGCCGAGCTGCTCGAGCTGCGAAAGATGGTCGATCAGTCGACCGTCTCGTCCCGAGGTGCGCTGCTCCCCTTCCTGACCTTGTCCATTGTCGTGCTGACTCTTCGCCCTGCCCACAGTCTCCTCGCGTCGCTCGCTCGACACGGCGTGGTCCACGCCCTTCCGCCCACTCTCGCTCCCTCACCTCGACAAGGA
>SOZI01000245.1:0-13142 GCA_006352295.1 Rhodotorula diobovata | reverse complement strand
TCTCTCTCTCTCTCTCTCTCTCTCTCTCTCTCTCTCTCTCTCTCTCTCTCTCTCTCTCTCTCTGTGTCCTCCACTCCTCCCGCGCCTCCCCTTGGGGGCAGCGGCGCCGTCTGCTGCACTCACCCTTCCCTGAACAAGCCCCTTACCCCCTCCTGCCCGTGCGAGCCAGCGCTCGAGAGCCTCAGTCTCCTTGAGCTCCTCGGCGGGCTCCCACGTCGTCTCGGGCCAGCCAACCCACTTGACGTGGTAGATCGTCTTGCCACGGCGCCGGCCCTCCTCGAGGATCTCGTCGACGACGTACTCGGGCCCGCCGTTGACGTCGATGGGGCCCGGGCGCGCGGGCTCGGGGTCGGGGAAGCGCTCGGGGTCGTTGGGGTGGTAGCGGGCGAGCTTGGAGATGTGGAAGGTGGCGTGGGAGCAGTCGGAGGCGTCAAGCTTGAGGCTGTAGATGCTCTGCTCGGGCCAGGTGCGCGTGACCTCGTACGGGCCCTCAAAGCGGTCAAAGAGCTTGGCCGACTTGGCCGCCTTCTTGCCCTCGCGGTCGGTCACAAGCTTGTACTTGGCCCGGCGGTCCTTTGTGTCGACCTTGACGAGATCGCCGACGGCAAACGTGTCCTCCTTGAGGACGCGCGCGTTGACCTGCGCTGCGCTGCGCATCTTGGCTGCCGCAAATTCGTCGCGCACCGCACGCAGCGTTGACTTGCGCGCGTCGAGAAGCGAGTCGACGTCAGGGACGTCCTCGACGCCGGGGAAGCGCGGCGAGACGCNCGGCATGAAGCCGAGGACGGCCTCAAACGGCGCCGTTCCCGTNGCCTCGTTGACCGCCGCGTTGATGGCGTACTCGGTGAGGCCGAGCTTGTCGCGCCAGCCGCTCTGGCTCGCGTCGATCCACCCGCGGAGGACCTGCAGCGCTGTCTTGTTCGTGCGCTCGCTGCGCCCGTCGGTCTGCGGGTGGAAGGACGTCGAGAGCTGCAGCTTTGTGCCAAGCCTGGCGTGCAGCTCGCGCCAGAAGCGCGTCGTGAAGGAGCGGTCGCGGTCCGAGACCATGCGCTCCGCGAGACCGAAGAGGCGTGTTCAGTCCTCGAAGACGAGGCGGGCCACCTCCTTGGGCCCGTCCGTCTGGCGGCTCGGGATGAGGCGCGTGTAGCCCGTGAGACGGTCCGTGATGGTGAGGAGCATGTCAAAGCCACCCTCCTTGGGGAGCGGGCCGACAAAGTTGAGGGCGATGTCGCTGCCAAAGCGCGGCGGGACGGCGAGCGCGTGCCGCAGGCCCTGCCCGCGAGCGGACGACTTGACGCGCTGGCACGTGTCGCACGAGCGCACGTAGTTGTTGACGTTCTTGCGCATGCCGGGCCAGAAGACGTCGCGTGTGAGCGCCACGTGCGTCTTGAGCTTGCCGAAGTGATCGCGCGTGTCGTGTGCCTCGTGCAAGAGCTGGTTGCGCAAGGTCTTGTCGGCGGGGATGACCAAGCGGTCCTCAAAGTAGAGGAGGCGGCTCGTCGCGTCCTTGCGCCAACCGGGGACGGAGGCGACGTTCTCGCGGGCCTTGACGTAGAACGAGTCCTTGTCACACACGTCCTGAAGCTTGCGCTTGAGCTCCTTGTCCGCCCTGACCTCTGAGATGACGGCGAGGTGCTCCTGGAGCTTGGCCTTCTTGAACGAGTAGCGCGAGAGGGCGTCGGCGATGAGGTTCTGCGGGCCCGGCAGATACTCAATGCGCATGTCGTACTCGGCAAACGTCTCGAGCCACCTGGCCTGGCGCTTCGAGAGGTCCTTCTGCGTGTGGAACGACTTGAGCGTGTCGTGGTCTGTGAGGACCGTGAAGGCGACGCCAAGGAGCTCGACTCGCCAAGCGCGGATGCAGTCAAGGATGGCGAGGAGCTCCTGCTCGTGCGTCGGGTAGTGCCGCTCTGCCGCGATGAACTGTCGGGAGTGCCACCCGACCGGGCGGGCCGTCCTCCACTCCTTGCCTTGGAGGAGGACGCCGCCGAGTCCGACGTTCGACGCGTTGGTCATGAGCCAGATTGGCAGCGCGCCGTTGCTGTGGTCAATCGGCTTGAGCGTTGTGAGCTCGGAGACGACGTCCTTGATCGCCTCGAAGTGGAAGAGCGCCTTGTCGGTCCACTTGCCGTCGAGGGAGAGCGACGTGCCCTTCTTGGTGAGCGGCGTGAGGCAAGCCGTGTGCTCTGCGAGGACAGGGATGAACTTGCGCAGGTACTGGACAAGACCGAGGAAGCCGCGGAGCTGCTTGATCGTGCGCGGGACGGGCCAAGCGCAAATGTGGTCAACCTTCTTCGGGTCGACGGCGACGCCGTTGCGCGAGAGGACGTGACCGAGGAATCCGCACAACTCGGTGACGAGGTCGGTCTTCTTGGTCGAGCAGTACAGCCCGGCCGCCCGGAGCGCCTCGAGGACGGCGCGGACCCGACGCTCGTGCGCCTCGAGGTCGTCCGACCAAACGACGAGGTCATCGAGGTAGACGTAGCACGTCTCCCCGATAAGCGAGCCCAGGGCCTCGTTGACGCGCCGCTGGTGCGTCGCCGGGGCGTTGCAGAGGCCCATCGGCATGACGACCCACTCGAACAGCCCCCAGGGCGTCGAGACCGCCGTCTTGGCGATGTCCTTTTCTGCCATTGGCGTCTAGAAGAACGTGTTGGTCATGTTGATCTTGCAGTAGTACTTGTGCGCGCCGGCGTGCGTGAGGATGTCGTCGCAGAGGGGCAAGGGCGTGCGGTCCTTGACCGTGTTGGTGTTGAGCCGGCGGTAGTTGTTCACCCAGCGTGGGTTGGCCTGCGGGTTCGCCTTCAGGATGATGAACGACGGAGAGGCGTACGGCGACGACGACGGGCGGAGGCGACCTGCCCGAAGGTGCTGATTGAGGAGCCGCCTCCACGATTGGAGGTACTTGCGCGGGCGGGGGTAGGCGCGCTGCCGGGGGATGCGATTTGCCGCGGGGTCGACGAGCTCGATGCGGTGGCGGACGGTGGTGGTGGCCAGCGAGACCCCGACCTGCGGGAGGTCGGTCGGGAAGAGGTCGGCAAACTCGCCTCGCAGTCGCTCAGCGAGGCCCTGGATTGCCTCGCCTTCCGCTGCGTGCGCCGCCTCGTACAGCACTTGCTCCTGAAGCTCTTCGATGCGCGCGAGGACAAGGCGGTGGAGCTCCTTGGGCGACGGCGGCGATCCTGCCGGCGCCGGCTGTGCCGCAAGCAAATCAACGATCGACCCATCTGCCTGCTCCTGCCGGAGCTGCGGCGGCGACGTGGAGAAGATGGGCTCAAGCTGGTGCTTGGCGAGCAGGTCACGGCCGAAGACGATGTCCTGAGCGACGGCAAGCGGGGTGACGAAGAGAAGGTTGCGACCGAGAGAGATGTTCGAGTCGGCCGTCTCGAGCGGCAGGACGACGTAGTGCGCAATGTCGACGTTTGATTGGCGCTCCTTGCCGACGCCAATGGCCACCGTGACTTGGCGCGGGACCCGCAGCCTCCGGCGCTTCAGGCCCAGCCGACGCACAGCTGCTTCGGCAATGAAGGGGGACCTTGCGCCTGTGTCAGGCAGTGCCTCCACGCGAGTTTGCCCGCGCGGCCCAGTGGCCACAAGCCGCAGCGCGGGGAAGGGGGAGGGACAGGCGACGCCTTCTTCCTCGCTGCCGTCGCAGCAGCTGCCGTCCTCCGACGGCTACGGCGCCGCGTCGCCCCCTTCGGCCGCAAACGAGATGTCTTCTGGTGTTTCGAGAGCAGTGGCGAGCGGCCCGCCGGCCGAGGCAACAGTACGGCGAGGGAGCGAGGGGGGAAGCGGGGGACGAGAGCGAGGCGGAGACTGGGGGAGCCGGAGCAGCGTTGAGCGCGCGCACATTTGCGCAGTTGAGCGTAGGAGCGGGTCGAGCGGGGAGCGGTGCCTTCATTGGCGGGAGCGAGCGAGGCTGAGCGGGGGTTGAGCTGATGAAGTTCGAAGACGACGGGGTTTTCGCGGCGGCCGCCAGGCCGCCGGGCGGATGGTCGAGTGTTGCCAGGATGATTGGCGACGTTGTTTTAAAAAAAAGTAGAACGGAGCGCCGCCGGGAGACGGCGAACCGAAACACTTGCTCGGACTGAGGGGTTGAAAGGACGAAACCGTGTGGGTTGCGGGCTGTTCTCCTCAGTGTGTGAGCTGGAGGAGCTGCCAAGAGCTACAAGAGAGCAACTCGGCGTACCTGTTCTCCTCAGTGTGTGAGCTGGAGGAGAACAGGTGACTTGGGCGCGCCGGCCGCGAGCCTGCCACGCGCGTCCGACCCTGCTAAGTCCTCTGTCCTCCACTCCGCCCGCGTCTCCCCTTGGGGGCAGCGGCGCCGTCCGCTGCACCGGACCCCGCTCCCGCCCCCCAATGTCGTCCTTTCCGATGCTGCCCGCGCGTCAATCTGGGGCAAGACCAACATGACAAACGCCTTCTTCCAGACACCGATGCACGAGGACGACATCGAGAAGACTGCCATCAAGACGCCGTGGGGCCTCTTTGAGTGGACGGTCATGCCGCAGGGCCTCTGCAACGCGCCCGCAACGCACCAGGCGCGTGTCAACGAGGCGCTCCGCCACCTCATTGGCGTCTGCTGCGAGGCCTTCGTTGACGACATCATCATCTGCAGCAACTCGCTCGAGGAGCACGACAGGAACTGCCGCTCTGTCCTCTCTGCTCTTTGCTCCGCGGGACTTTACTGCTCGGCAAAGAAGACTGACTTGTTCACGACGCGCACCGAGTTTCTCGGGCAAGTGACCTCGCGCGCAGGTCTCAAAGCCGACAAGTCCAAGATTGACAAGATTCTCAACTGGCCACACCCCAAGACGGTCACCCAGGTGCATGGTTTCCTCGGAGTCGTGCAGTACCTGCGCAAGTTCATCCCCTCGCTCGCCGAGCACACCGCGGTCTTGACCCCGTTGACGAAGAAGGGTCTGACGGGTGTCGAGGAGCTCTGGAACGCGCGCGAGGAGAAGGCGTTCACGGCGATCAAGCGGATCATCACGTCGCTTCCGGTCCTCAAGCCGATCGACCAGGATTCGGACGTGCTGATCTGGCTGATGACGGACGCCTCGAAGGTGGGGATTGGTGGGGTCTTGCTGCAGGGCGACGACTGGAGGACAGCGTTGCCCTGCGGCTTCTACTCACGACAGTACATTGCTGCAGAGAAGAACTACCCGACGCACAAGCAGGAGCTCTTGGCTGTCGTTGCCGCGCTCAAGGCGTGGCGTATTGACCTCCTTGGCGTTCACTTCCGCATCCTCACCGACCACGACACCCTCAAGCACTTCAAGACGCAGTCAACGCTGTCCAAGAGACAGGCTCGCTGGAGGAGACGCTCGCCGATTATGACTACGAGCTGTTGTACATCCCAGGCAAGCTTGACAGGGTCGCCAACTGGCTCTTGCGGTACTTGTTGCCGCAAGACAAGCCGGCCCTTGCCGTTTGCGGAATCTCAGAAGTGTCAATTTCCGGCACTGTCATCAAGCAGGTCAAGGCAGGCTACACTGAGGATCCCTTCACCTCCCAGCTGCAGGCCAACCTCGACTCCTTGCGGGTCTTCTCACTCAAGGACGGGCTCTTCTACTTTGAGGACACCCGCATTGTTGTTCCCAAGATCATTGAGATCTGCAAGGCGCTGATGCGCAATGCTCAAAACGCTCTTGGGCACCTGGGACTAAGGAAGTCGCTGAGTTCCCACTCGCTCTCCTTCTACTGGCCCAGGATGGCTCGCGACGTGCTGCCGTACGTCACGCAGTGCGACGGCTGCCAGCGGCAAAAGTCACGCACGACAAAGCATGCGGGGTGCCTGCACCCTCTGCCAATCCTGCCACGTCTGTTCTCGGACGTTGCGCTTGACTCTGTTGGACAGCTCCCCGTATCTAGAGGATACAATCAGCTCTTTCCTTTCACCATCCGCCTGACGGGCTACACACGCCTGGTGCCGTGCGAGCCAAAGGACACGGCAGGGGCACTCGCAGAGCGCTTCTTCCCCAACTGGGTGGTCCTGTTTGGGCTGCCTAAGAGGCTCGTCTTGAATTGCAACAAGCTCTTCACAGGCAGATTCTGGCGCTCACTCCACACTCTCCTTGGTGTGCAGCTCCAGATGTCGACCTTGTTCCATCCCGAGACGGACAGCCGCAGCAAGCGCACAAACTCGGCGGTCATCCAGATCCTCTGCCAGTACGTCTTGCGCGAGCAGCGCAACTGGGTCAATGCACTTGCGCTTGCTGCGTATGCAATCAACACCGCGACAAATGACTCAACCAGCCAGGTACCGTTTGAGGTCGTGCTTGGCCACCCGCCGGTTGCCCACCTGCCGCCGCCGGCCGCTTGCAACGCGGCCATCCTCCTTGATGCCTCTGAGTGGGTTGAGGCACGCAAGACGCGGGTTCAGGCCGTGCGCAATGACCTTGCAGCGGCAAAGGTGCGTCCAGCAGTGCAGGCCAACAAGAAGCAGGCGCCGAATCCGCCGTACGCTGTCAGTGACGCGGTCATGGTCGACACAGCAGGACGCTGCGCCAAGTACAAGTCAGCTGGGCGCGACGTGCGTGCTGCCAAGATGTTCGAGCTGTGGGACGGCCCCTCCGACATCATTGAGGTCTTCCCTGGCACTTTGACAGTGCGTGTTGCTCTCCCGACGGCAACTGGGCGCACCCAGTCTTCCACCTCTCCAAGATCAAGCCGTACCGCAAGAAGAACACCAAGTTTGCGCTTAACTACGAGCCCCGCGTCCGGGCTTGTTCGATGTCAACAGCGTTGCAGAGCACCTCGCTGAGGCGATCATTGACAAGAAGTACGAGGGCAATGAGCGCACGTACTTTGTCAAGTGGGTCAGCTGGCCAGAGCCAGTGTGGGAACCGCGCAAAAATGTTGAGGACACAGAGGCACTTGATGTTTGGGAGGCGCGCAATGTTGAAGGGCTGGGGCAGGTTTAGACAACGTGCGCGCGTGGCTTGTAGCAGGGCTCGCCACGCAGGGATATGGACAGGATCGGGCGCACTCCAGCGTGGGTGCGCCTTGCAGCGGATTGGAGGAGGAGGGGTCTGAGCGTTGGCGGAGTCGATGCTGAAGAGGGAGGGGATGGGTGTAAGCCCCATGGGCTCACAACAGCACAGCCACGGAGATACAGGGGATTGATAAGGGACAGATGCCGCAGACAGACGGTTGGAGGGCACGCACGCGGGCCAGACCTGGGTTGATCTCCTCACGTGCACACACAGAGACAACCCAGGTACGCCGCTCTCTGTAGCTCTTGTGCTCTCCTCACGCTCACGCACAGAGACAACCCTGGCAACGCACACCTTGGACCACGTTTCCAAAGTGTCGTGCGGGTGGTAGGACAACCCCTAGTTGCCCTTTCCAGAGACTCGGTCGCTGTAGCTCCCCCCCTCTCCTGTTCTTCTCCTCAGTCATCCCCTCTCGCCTGGCTCGGCATTCTCTCCTCTGGATTTCAAGGTCAAATCACTGTTACTCGGTGCCCTCTGACCCTTGACATCTGCTCCGCTCCTCCCTCACGTCTCCTCATCCTCGTCCTCGCCCTCCACCTCGACTCCCTCCCCTTGCCCTTGCTGTAGGCCAGCCCTGGCCCTTGTGCTTCACCAATGTGTCCCAGCAGTAACACTTGAGCGTGAGTCCTGCCGACATGACCCGCTGATTGCTCTGTGGGCAGTAAGAGAGATTTCTGTCTATCCCTGACCACGAACCTACGTTTGTGATCATTCAGTGTCAAAGGAAGAGCTGAGAAAGCCCACAAGGGCGGACAGCGCTCGTCGGGAGCGTCGAGCTGCCGTCTGCATTCTCCCGCTGCCACGCACAACCTCTCGGGAGCGTCGCAAGCGTATGACCAGTTGGACTGCGGAATCTCACGCAGATTCCTCTTTCCCGCTTTTTCTTTTTCTTTTTCTTTTTCCGCGGAGTCCACGGAGCCTTCACACCGTTACGCTGCGGCAAGGCTGCGGTTCGCAGTGCGATTCTCGCTCTCTCCTTCCCTCACTACAGGCTCTTCGAATCCCAGGCCCCAAGTCACTGTTTGCAGCTCTCTTGAGCCGGAGACTACAATGCTCAACGGCTCCTTTCAAACCGCTTGCCCTCAGCGACAACTCGACGCGTCCTCCCCGACAGTTGTCCCCGTCGACCCCCTGTGCAGCTTGCAAAGAGGCCAAAGGCAGGTGTCTCACCATGCAGGCTGTGTCTCCACAATGTCTGTCACTAAGGGAGCAGGGCTGACAAGGCGCACACAGTGCACACTGACCTTAGCACCCTTCATCTGCCCTCACCTCCACTGCTGTGCAGCTGTGCGCCCATCAGCATGCTCCTGCACTTCATCCAAACTCTCTATTACAGTGGCCTGCTTTTCTCCGTAAGCTGTGCGCCGCCATACAGAGGTGAACACAAGGAGGCTGGATTGCGGGCAAAAGGGGGGGAACCACTGCTTCTCTACGCTCACGCCTTCTTCGGCTCGGCCGCACCAGTGGTGGGAAGGCCCATGTACACCTTGAAAGAGTCGTAGATGAGCCACTGGAGCGCGGTGAGGGTACCTGCGGTGCGGGTGGGGGCAAGTTGTTGTCAGCTTCCTCTGCCTGTGCAGTAGCTGCTGTCCCACGGCGGTCTGGGGACTGGGACTGACCGATCATGAAGATGCGGGTACCGAGACCCGCCCAGAGGCCACCGAAACCAATCTCCGAGTAGATCGAGCCGACCGACGGCTTGGCCTGGCCCGGCTTGATCGGCGCGTTGAGCTTCGAAACCATGGTGTCGGCCGGGTGCGAGACGACGGCGCAGAAGACACCGGCAATGTAACCAGCGGTGGCCGAGACACCGAGCTGCTCGAGCTTGTTGTAGGTCTGCAGAAGAGGAAGAGGGCGGGACAGGCGCCGGCGCCGCAAGTCAGTGCGGCCCGCGGAAGAGCGAATGGGGCGCTCAGAAGGAAGAGTGCAAGCTCGAGGGAACGACAAACGAACCTCCTTGGGCTTGCCAATGGCGTTGTAGATGGCGGCGACGGTGGCCTCGAACGACCTGGGAGTCGGGCGCGAGAGCCGTCAGTCAAGGTGCCACGAGCGTCTAAGCAAACGATTTACGACTCACCAGAACTTCATCATGGTGTAGGGAATCTGACGGCCCCAGAGCGACGGGAGCGACTTGAAGAGCGCGCCGGCACCCTCGGTGGCGACGACCTTGTTGAGACCCGAGACGGCGCCCGACGCGAACGGCGGGAAGGTGGTCTGGATGCGGACCTTGACCGTCTCCATGGGGACGAGGGCCATGTCGGCGAGGAACTCGGCCGAAGCCGAACCGGCGAGGAAGATGGCGTCCTTGTACTTGACGGCGTTCTCCGGGCCAGCCATGTCCGAGTACGTCTTCTTGAAGAACTCGTAGAAGCCGTACTTGGCGGCACCCTGCATCGAGTAACCGATGAGGGTCGGGGTGAAGCCGGTGCTGTTAATGGGGAGGGGAGGGAGGGGCAGGGGTCACACGGGCGCAAGCGACGAGGTCAGCAAGCCCCGCACTGTCCGACGTCGGAGGTAGGGCACACGGAGAAGACGCACTAGAGACCACGGAGACCGCCCTCGGTGGCGTGGATCTTCTTCCAGCCGTCCATGTTCGACTTGTACAGGTTCTTGTCAACCTGTTGACGACGACGAGGGCATCCACACACGCATGCAAGGGTCAGTCGCCGTCACCTCGTTTCAGCACAGGCACCGGGCGAGAGGACGAACCTGCTTGCGGCACTTGACGAGGTCGAGCGGGGTGACGAAGCCGTGGGTCGCACCGCACGCGACGGCACCGCCGAGGGCGCAGGTGTAGTAGTACTTGCCCGAGTACAGCTCGATCTTGCCCGGGGCGGCCTTCGAGGCGGTCTGGGCGGCGCCTGCAGGCAGCGAAGTGAGAATCAGCGACGTGATCGGGTTGCGAGGCCGCGATAGAGTCGGGGTCGCCGCGAGCGCGAGAGTGAGACGCACTGTCCTTGGCCTGGGCGAGGGCACCCTTGGCCTTGTCCTCAGCCGACTGCATGTTGTGGAGCGAGGGACGCGCCGGGGTGAGCACATGCGACGCGAGAGGACGAGCCCCGAGTACGGCCGAGGGAGGCAAGCACGGAGCAAAGGGGGGGAGAGGGGGCGCATGCCGGTTGGAGGGCGACAAGGGAGGTCAACGCACCGAAGCAGCGTTCTGAGCCTTCGAGGCGAGGGCATCAGCCTTGGCCTTGGCGTCTGCGAGCGCACAGGGTGTGTGGTCAGCGCTGTGGGAAAGGCCTGGCGGAGCAGGGACTCGCTCACCGTCGACGACCGAGGCGCCAACGCCGCCGAGGGAGAACGAGGGGAGAGCCGGGGTGGCGAAGGCGCCCGAGAAGAAGTTGCTCGCAATCGCAGCGACCATGGTTACTCTGAGGGAGGGACGAGGGGGAGACGACGAGGGAGGGAGGGAGGAGGGGGCCAGCGAGGGCAGCGAGCCAGCCGAGCTGTGCACCCGGCGGCCGACGACCGTTTTTCCCCAAGGCGGTCCAACCGCTCGACTGTGCAGATCAAGGCCTCTCAAATCCAATGACACCCTCACAGGACTATCCCGGCTGCAGCTGCGCCCAGGCGATTCCGTTTCGAGGCGGTCACTCGCGGCCGGGGCGGCCGACGCGGACGTCGCTGCGGTTGGCTCATCCTCAGTCCGCTCAACCACGCTCGCTCTCACTGCTCTTGATCGAGCCCTTGGTCCAGCTTGCACGCCCTCCCAGCCTCACCAGCGGTCCACCCTCGCTACCGCAGCCGAGGGCTGTGTCGCTGACCTTGCCCAATGGCGCCGTCGACCCCGACTCACCACCGCATCTTGTCGGGCGCGGCTGCCCTCGCAAACTGCCTGACTGCAGGAGGTCAGTGAGCCTTCACAGAGCACCTACTGCGAACGTAGGCTAAACCACAGCCTCTCCACAGCGCCTTTCATCTTTCCACTCTTCTCCCCCCACCTCCAGTCGGCGCTCCGACTCAGCGCCTCGAAGCTCAACCTCGTCGCCTCGTCGGCCATTCTCGGCGAGTACGCCCTCGCGGCGGGCTTTGGCGCACTTGCAGACAGGCACGGTCCCGGCGCCGTCTCGCGTGTGGCCGCGGGCCTCTTCGCCGCCGGGTTCGGCACGTTGGTGTGGCGCTACAAGCTCGCGTCGGCCGCCGAGGGCCTGGGAGGGACGCCCGGGAGCGCCGAGTGGGTCTTGGTTGCCGTGTGCTGGTTCCTCGTCGGGTGCGGAACGGCTGCGTCGTACTTTGCGGGCATCATCTCGCTCGCCAAGTCGACGCCGTCCAGGCACTCTGGCCTCGGTGAGCCTTGTTCTCCAGATGTAAAACCGCGCCTGGTACGTCTCTGCGAGTACTGATCAGACGCTTGCACGAGCAGCCATCGGAGTCCCCTGCGCCGTCTTTGGCCTGTCGCCTCTCTTCCTGTCGACTCTGGCCTCCTTCTGCACCACGGCGAGCAATGTCGACGCGCGGGACGGCCTGGACGTCGCCAAGTACCTCACTTGCGTCGGCGGGCTCCTCACGCTGGTCAACCTCGTCGGCGGCGTCCTCATCAAGGAGGTCCCGTGGGAGGAGAACCTCGACAAGCCGTTTGTCGACGCCATCGAGCCCTTTGACGACGCGGAAGATGACATTGGGCGTCTGGGCGGGACCGATTCGGGCTACAATGCCTCGGCAACTTCGACTCTCGCCGACGAGTCTCCGAGCGAGCGCACCGCTCTTCTCGGTCGCTCGTCCGCGTCCAGGCCCGAACTGCCCCCAACGAGCGAGTCGTTGCGGTCCTTCATCGCGACCTCGTCATTCTGGCTCCTCGGTGGCGTCGTGTTTCTCGCGACTGGCCCCGCCGAGATGTACATGGCGAGCGTTGGAGCCATCGTCGCGTCGCTCTCCGGCTCGCCTGCCCTCCTGCACAGCCCCGTCAGTGCACTTAGCATCCGCAGGCGCCACATTGCCCTCCTCTCCGTTGTCAACACGCTCTGGCGCCTCGTCGTCGGCGCCGCGTCCGACTACCTCGCTGCCCCGCTCTCTAGCCCGGCATCTGCGACGAGGACAGGCGAGGCCAAGCTTCACCAGCCGGCCTGGCGTAGACATGTGCGCCTCGTCTTTGTCGCGGTCAGCTGCGCACTCCTCGCGGCGGCGTTCAGCTGGGGCGCGACGGGCTTGTCGACGCCCGCAGGCCTGTGGGTCATCACGTTCGGTGCGCTCGCCTCCTTCCGTCATCGAGACGATCTAGAGGCTGACGAGTAGGACCGGCCAACAGTGACGGCCATCGCGTACGGCACCGTCTTCACGCTCACACCCGCCCTCGTCCGCGCGCGCTGGAGCACGGCCGACTTTGGCCGCAACTGGGGGCTTCTCACGTGGGTCCGCGTACCCCCCTGCTCGCGCTTTCCGAAACCAGTTCCTGACCCAAGCTCGACACGTTCGCAGGTGGTTCTCTGCCTTGGGCGCGCTCCTCTTTACGCCCCTGTTTGGCGTCTTGCGCGACCTCGCGACGGACGGCACCGGGGAGAGCTCGTCGTGCACGAGCACGCGTTGCTACCGCCCAATACTAGCCCTGTCGGCGGTGAGCGCCGCGCTGGCTGCCACGCTGGTCGCAGTGCTGGCGTCAAGGTGGGCGAGGCGGGTCTGAGATTTGCATCTATCATCGTTTTGCTCCTTTGTTGCTCCTTTGTTGCTCCTTTGTCCGAGACTAGTTCGTTCTGTTGTGTACACTAGTACTGCTTTGCAATTTGCGCGTCCTCCCCAAGCCCTCGACCGGCGCCGCGCCTGCAGGTTGGCGCAGGCCTTACGTCCAATTGGTCGACTCCGCGACGCGCGCACGACCGGCGCTCCGAGGTTGCCGCCGAGCCGGTGCGGCGCCTGTCGCTCTCTCCCTCCTCCTCCACAGTCCTCGCCGTCTTTTCAGGCACAGGACCCCCTTCTAGTCGACAAGAATGGCAGTCTACATCGCCGCTGGCAAGCGCACGGCGTTCGGCGCCTTTGGCGGCGCCCTCAAGAGCCACACGGCCTCGCAGGTGCGTCAACGTCGCCACGCCCATCCTCGCGCCAGCAGTTAGGCAGAGGCTCGATTCCCTGACACGGGACAGTACCTGGTCTGGTATCGCTGTGCTACGCGAGACAGGCGCAGCTTGTCGCGCCACTGCTGCTGACCCC